>OX457038.1:8142258-8209758 GCA_949752735.1 Lumbricus terrestris | reverse complement strand
CTTTACGGGAAAATCGCAACTGTCCCTCCGATAATGAATTGTGATCGCCCCGCTTGGAATTCATTATCTTCGTCGGTCGCAGCGCGGCAGCACTGTCGGAAATAAAAGGAAATGACGTCCAATTATAACACTATGACATCCATCTATGCTCCGCACTCGGACGGCTTACAGCTGCTAAGATGGCGGCTTTGGTGTCGGCAATCAGGATTAAATTTGGTCGTTTCGTGGCCAGAAGGAACCATGTGGAAAGACGGGGTCGTTGGAGGGAGTAAATTGCAAACAAAGTGAAGTTAATGTGAACCGCAAAGACAATGGTATTAGCACTCGTAATCAGGGCCGGTCCTAGAGGCCAAGCGGGGCCCCAGAGCATGGGCCAATATTTGGCGCCCTCTTACCCCCCCCCCCCCTCAATTGTTAAATTCGCGTCGAACCCAATGACGATCAGCATTAAATACATTTTACGCTCAACTGAGTCAATAATTATTAATTTATTATTCTTACTCTTGCACTCAAGGTTCGATAATATTCCTTTTTTGTGGAGGCGAATGGAGGAAGGCGGGGGGGGGATTTGGTCGGGTTAGGAGACAGGGTTTTGTGGGATACGGCCGGGTGATGCGCGGTGGGACTGGTGTAGCCTACTCTGACAGTGCAAGTCGCAAGTCCAGATGATTTTTTTGCCGCACAGTGCACATGTCGTTAACCTTCATAATTAATCAACACTTATAAGGCGTTTTGTTCACAAAGTTTCCTTCAATATAATAATCACTGCATATTCAATTATTCGTCCGCAACACCCATGTGTGACGGAAAATTATTTTGTCCGACATGTATTTGGATGCATCACATGTTTTGCAATCTCTCCGTGTGGCCTATAGTAATAATATCAATAGCGGTTTTGTCTTTTATTGAATTGAACATATGCATGAACACTATACAGTCATACATGTAGGCTATGCACGGATAAGTAGACTACACATACATGTAGGTATGTACACGTTTAGACACCCACGTATGTATGCATATACATGATACATAAGCAATGCATTGTATATTATGAACATGCATAATAATATACTGTAGCCTATAATAACAGTATGCTCTCAAGTGCATAAATAATTTATACTATACATATTTGGTTAATAAGCGTTGCTTTACGCGTAAACGTGATTGATTTTCATAGCTGATGGGTTATTATTGTTTGATGAGAAACTATATAGTGGAATCCCCGCGATGAGCAAATTGCTGCAACCTACTTGGACGGGGCCAACCGCTTGTCTGATCCTCTGGCCAGCCCGCTGCGATGAGCGCAAGCAAAGCGTGACCATGCAGCGATGCGCCAACTTTTCCAATTAGCACCAGATGGCTACAGAGTCCTCCGATCTCCAAATACCATCAACGGCGTTTAATAACTGCTTCGAGGAATGGACCGTCCGCGCCCCCTCCCTATACTTCTCACTCGGAAGAATTATGAAGTTATTATTTTCCATGCGGAAACGCGACCGTTCCGTGCACTAGTTGTGGAGCTTCCTCCGTGCGTCCATGGGAAGCCTCTTTGATCGGCAAATATTTCCAATTAGTGATATTTTATTGGAAGTCCGAAAGGTTCAAGATGTTGGTGGACCGAGCGGTTCTGATATCTCCCGGTTTCTCTTTCGTCTTGTATGGACACGCCTGCTGGACAATTAATACGGTCTCAACTGAATGCTTTTGTCGATTAAAGGCGATTAATATACGTTATTCCGAGAGTTCCATGAAGGCCAGAAATAGAGGGAGGTTGAGAGCATTTTGAGCAATTAAATATAGCTCGGCTTAATAGATTCAAAGCGGGTGTTTGGGTGATCATTTATTTATAGCTTTTCGTTTGCAAAGATATCGAGGTATCTCGCTTAACGCTTCCACTCTTCATTCGCTCGTAATTTTGTTCGTTCGTTCATTCATTCGTTCATTTATTCATTCATTCATTCATTCACTCACTCACTCATTCATTCACTCACTCACTCACTCTTTCTTTCTTCCGTTTATTCATTCATTCATTCACTCATTCATTCATTCATTCTTTCTTTCTTTCTTTCTTCCGTTTATTCATTCATTCTTTCATTCATTCACTCACTCACTCATTCATTCACTCACTCACTCACTCATTCATTCACTCACTCACTCACTCATTCATTCATTCACTCATTCACTCACTCACTCACTCATTCATTCATTCATTCATTCATCCTTTGCAGCGATTTACGCAGCGCCTTTTAAGGCTTCGATTTGTGGGTCCCAATGGAAATGCCAGAAAAATGCACGGAATTAGTCTAAAAAATTTGAAATAGCTTGCTTGAGGTTTGAACCCATAAACCCTTTAATAAGCCCGTGACCGTTCGTGTATTTTCTGTTGCTATAGTCAAAAGTAATTTGTGGCCATTTCATTCATTCCTTCTTTCATTCATTCTATGAACTTTGAAGCGCCCCTTAAAGAAACTCACTCAGGAGCGCTCCCAGCGCAGCTACGGCAAAATAAAATGACTTTGATTGGTCAGATGTAATAAACGTAGCTTTGACGGCTGGTCGTTCCAGATTAAGGGTCCTTATAACCTTGAAAACTCGGCGTTGCCTCACTTGCCTGCAGCAGCTAAGCGAGCCAGAGGAACTGACATATAGCAGAGCATATAAAAGTTATAGCATGCCCGATGCGCCTCAGTTCACTCTGTCAGTTTCTTGATGTCTTTCATAATATCATAAAGCTAAAGCACTTAGCTCTATATCTATTTCAACTTGTACAGTCAACTTATAAAGTCTGCATGCTTCATGCCTCCTCCCACCGTAATGCCCGTATATTGGATATTGAACGGTGCCTAAACTGGCGTTCCTTACCTTTTCAGGCTGTGCTGTTTTAACACGTGCATGCATTCAGGACGACGTTCAGATTTGAAAATAAATGCATGGACGCCGTCCATGACCGTCCAGTCGCACTAAGCCCTGATAAAAACTGACTTCTCCACTGAACTGTCAAATGAGATGAATAATATTGACTTAAATCTTGTGAAGTGATTCGCAGTGATGTTATTCTAAAAGACGCATTGAACAAGATTTAACCTAATCGAATCTTATAGGATCAAGTGATTTCTATGGCGCGGTTAATCTACTATGCATGATGTCCAAGACACGTGATTTTTTAGAGGTTTGTGTACAGTCTATGAGCTTAGTCGCAATCAAAGATTGAAATCGTATTCGAAAAATTCCACATTTCTAAAATTTATTATTGTGCTAAGTTACAATAAAAAATTTGAAAATTTAAAAATTAAAATTTTAATGAAAAACATCATTATTATTATTGCATCAAATCCCAGTCAAATTTATAATAAAAAATTGTTGCTGTCAGATTGTAGTGTGAAAAGAGTATATGGGGTGGAGAAACTGCATTGCCCGATGTTTGGATCTGCACGGAACTGACCAAGTTCTAATAATTATAAGGTCTAAGGTGCGATCGATGCAATTAAAATTACAATAAAATTATTGCGCTAAGTTACAGTCACTAATGAAATAAAAATTACGATTGTTGCAGCTTGCAACTTCAGGTGACTATCCAATTGGACGAGAATTACGGGCAACTATATATAATGCCGTCGGTCACCTCAACTCCCTGTTTAGTCTTTAAAACGTGAACATTCAATTAGCGACTGAACACGATATAGGAAGTAACAGAATAGGAGGTCCGCTCCCATTCGCATGCACAACTCTTCTAATCTAGCTCTAATCCCACCACGTTTCCAGTCTTCCACCCGCAGTCCTTCCCACAGAATCGACCACCTTCGGGGTATTTATCTCCCTTCCATCTCGGCCGATCATCCAAGTGGAGACGGCGCATCCCATCTCCCACTTAAATTACAAGTCATTATACGCCCCTCCTTTCAGAGCCCGTCAACACCGCTAAGTCGGGCACGTACCGGCCGGGGATGAGCGACCGAACGAGAAGGAGGCGATGAGGTGAGAGCGGGTCTTACCGCCACTCCTACCCTTCGGACGACGACGGCGACGACCGGTCCGAGGGGTTTCACTGAATAATTGAACGGGCGAAAACGAAATAGAATGACAATTAATCGCCGTTGCTAAAGACCACTTTAATTGAATTGAAATCCGGACGGCGCTTTGGCCGACCGACCCGGAACGCATTTACCGGCATTATTTTTCAATTTGTTCCCAGGATGTATCCGCCGGGCTGTCCCGACCGACGATCGCTAAAGTCCTCCTGATGAGAATTGATTCCCATCGCCGACGACAGGTTTATCTCTACACGTCCCGCTTCTTCGAGGGAAGGACAGTCGCTGGGCGGACGACACGGCGGCCGCCGGTCGAGCGACAGGTGCTGCGGCTCTCGGGCGGGTGTCCCATGCTGCAGGCGCTGGCGGTTGGGGCGCCGAGGCACGCAGGATGGCCGGTGTCACGAAATAGAGTATCCCCCGTATTAATTGTATCCCCCCAAAATTAAAAAGTCGAAAAAACCGCTTCCGCGTGTAGTTTGTTTTGCAAATTAATTTTCATCTGCTTTGTTTTGAACAATGACACTAACATGTATGTTTTTTCCGACTAGATAATTTGTTTTGCCCTGTTTTTAGAGCACTTAAAACATTTAAAACACTTAAGAACACTCAGAGTCACTAAATAAATTCGAGTTGCCTTTATCTGAGCATTGCTTAGGACACTTAAAACAATTGGAGTCACTTTAAATTTTGATTACAGCATAAATATTTTTATTATGCGCATTTTTCGAAAAAGGGGATAGAATGGTCTATCCCCCCGGATAGTATAGACCGGTTAATTCCATCCGGGGGGATAGATTAATTCATCCCCCCGGATAGCTTTCAGAGGGGATACTCCGTTTCATGACACCGGCCGGCGGTCGTGCGTCGCTGCGGTGCTGGCTGCATTGAGACGCGTGCCTGCTGCGAGATGCTACGTTTATGAGGGATTTAACGTTCATCGAGAGTCTGCCGTATTATATGGGTGGCTGGCTGGAGTCGGGACCGCCCAGTTTTGTATAGGCCGAGATGGTGCAAAGGAAGTCGCTATCATGTTGTTATTGTGGTCATTTTTTGGGGGATTTGTATCTATCGCCTGCCATGGAAGATCTGGTTGTGATTGGAATTGCCTTTGTCACTGTAATTGTCACTGTAACTGCCACCTAAATTGTCATTGTAATTGTCACTGTAATTGTCACCTAAATTGTCATTGTAATTGTCACTGTAATTGTCACTGTAATTGTCACTGTAATTGTCATTGTAATTGTCATTGTAATTGTCACTGTAATTGTCATTGTAATTGTCATTGTAATTGTCATTTTAATTGTCACTGTAATTGTCACTGTAATTGTCATTGCAATTGTCACTGTAACTGTCATTAGAATTGTCACTGTAATTGTCACTGTAACTGTTACTGTAATTGTCATTTTAATTGTCATTGTAATTGTCACGGAAATTGCATTTGTTATTGTAATTAGGCCTAATCTTTGCATAATGATTCCGGGAAGTATAAAACATAATAATTTATTATAGTCTTCATATAATAAGGCGACAGCCAAACGGCTGCATATAAACTATAGTTTATATGTTTATATAAATAGTCATATATAGTTTATGTTTATATAAACTATAGTTTATAGTTTATATAAACTATAGTTGGGGTTGTAAATTACACTGCTTCACTTGCCTATAATTATCCTTACATCCTACCGTGCGATGTCACACTATATTGTATCACATTCTATATCAGTATAGTGTATAGTATAGCGCATTGTATTGCATTGAATCGATTTGCATTGTATTGTATAATTCTACTACGTCGTTTTGCGTAACGTGCTGCATTGCATACAGATTGCAGCCGCAATTGACGATGTTTTGTCTTATAGGGTATTCGCACGAAATACCGCGGTAAATGGTGTCGTTTCCGCCGGCGGGAAATCTCTGGTCGTCTGCGGCAGGTGCTCGCTTGTATAATTGGGGTTGTAAATTGAACGGCCGTTTGTATGTTGGACGCCAGGCTGCTGGAGGCTTTAGCAGAGGACAGTCGATCAGGAGCTAGGATCAAGGCTGCTTAGGCCGCCGTATCATCTAATGGAGGTACTTATTAGACGGAAAATATACATGAAAACGTTACTTAATGGTTGAGCCAATATCATTAGAGCGAAGATATACTCCAATGGGGACGCTTAAATAAACAATTTGCTCAGGGAGCGAATATATATATATATGTAGCCATTAGGTGTCTACGGCCCTTCTACTCTTCCGTTCTCTGTCTGTCTTGGGATGCGTGGGTGTATTGAGGGTTGGGCATTGCCTATATAAGCCTTTGCTTTCGTGGCAAACGTCCCTGTTCTGCGGTTGTGGTGATGTGTGAGGCGTGTGGGTTTGATGTCTCTCGTTGAGCGTGTTCCGTCTTCTACGTCGCCGTCTCGCCCTGTTGGCAGTCTGGCCGTTCATCCGTCTTCCTTGGCTTCGTTAGCCGTTGTCTGCTGTGCTGTCGACCGTACTGCTTCGTCTGGTTTGGTCAACTTTGGTTCTACTAGACGGTAACCTTTGTTATTCGCTGTAAATATTGCTTGTATGAATAAATCGATCTTATTTTACAAAAGTTGGGACCTTATCTTTTTGATAGTCATCCTCGTAGACGGCCGTGAACCTTACAAATGGGGGCCCTCCGTGCTTTTGCTCGTTTTGGGTGTTTTTGGTGAATGTTTGTTGGTAGAATTCCGTTGGGAAATTTCGGATATTTTTTGGTCCGTGTAGTTCGCCGGAATTTTGAGAAATTTGCCGTATTTGTCGGAACTTTTGCGGTGTCGCATTTCGTTTTGGGGGCCTGGGCTATTTGAATTTCGTGCGTTGGCAGAAATTTTGTGCGTTGTTCGCATTTGTGACAGTTTTGAAGTGGACTGTCGTGAGAATTGGGAATTTTGGGGAGAATTTTTGGTCTCCGTGGTCTGCGCAGGTAGACTAGTATGGCGTCCTCAGAGGAAGTTACTCTTCTGGAATGGGACGAGATAGTGGATTTGCCGGTGGACGAATTGAGAAAATATTGTGCGACGTTGGGTGAGGACGTTAAAGGGTTAACGAAAGCTCAATTAATGAAGTTGGCTAGAAAAGCGTTGTCGCCTAAACAAGGAAGTGAGGAATGGAAACTTCGGGCACAAGCGAAGAGAGAGGCCGTTGAATTGGAGCGTACGAAATTTAAGGAGGACAGAGAATTTGAGTGGGAAATAGAGAAAGAGAAAATGAAACTGGCGGCGGAGGTGGAGAAAGAGAAATTGAGAATGGCAGCTGAGGCAGAGGAGAAGAAAATGCAGGCTGAGGAGAGGAAATTGAGGATGGAAGCTGAGGCAGAGACAGAGAGAATGAGAATGGCAGCTGAGGCTGAGGAGAGGAAAGTGAGAATGGCAGCTGAGGCAGAGACAGAGAGAATGAGAATGGCAGCTGAGGCAGAGGAGAGAAAAATGAAGATGGAAGCTGAGGCTGAGGAGACGAAAAGGAGATTTGATATAGAGGAGAAACGGATGTCTTTAGAGGTAGACAAACAGAAGTTCGATATTGACTTGCGGACGTTAGAATTAGGAGGTGTGCCAGACCGTCCTGTGCAGCACAAGGAGGATTTTCGTTTTGGGGCGGCAATGAAATTTGTTCCTAAATTTGACCCCTCGGATATTGAACACTATTTTGCGGCGTTCGAACAGGCAATGGCTTTGCATAAAATTCCGATGGAAAAATGGTCATCCCTTTTGCAGCCACAACTATCAGGAAAGGCGGCAAATGTATTTGCGTCTTTGTCTTTGGAGGATTGTGTGAAATATGATGTTGTTAAATCCACACTACTCACAGCTTATGAACGGATACCGGAGTTCTATCGGAAGAAATTTCGGGGGTTGAAAAAAGAACCACGGGAGACTTTCGCAAATTACGCGTATCGATTGCAGATACCTTTCCAACGTTGGGTAGAGGGTACAAATTCGTGGGATGATTTGGCTAAATTTAAAGAGGTCGTACAGATGGAGCAATTTGTACAAGCGTTGCCGCTAGAAGTACACAAGTGGCTTTTGGACAAAAGTCCTGAGACTGTAGCGAGTGCTGCACGTTTGGCAGATGAATACGCTGTTTTGTATAAACAGGGGCCGAGTAATTATGCTGGGGGATTCCAAAGGTGTTTTTCTGAGCGTACAAACCGCTTCTCATGTGACGATAGTGAGAAGAAAGACGTGTGGGAGCGTCAGGGATCAGGGTACAAGGAAGGTGTACGCCATGAGTCCAAATGGAATAAGCGTTCGCCTCAAAGAGGGACGTATGGCTTTAAGCAGAAAAATCGAAAAAATGATGACGTTGAGGGGTTTGGAGAGCAGGTCACGTGTTCATTCTGCAGAATTAATGGGCATTTGAGGTCCCAATGTCGGAAATTACAACGAAAGGAGGGGCCTGAAATTGAAAATTGGAGGGGTCCGAAACCCGTGGGTTTAGTACAAACTTTGTCGGCGCCTGTTAAGGAACAGAGTTTTCAGAAGCCTATTGAAACTGTCGATAAAATGTATGCTCCTTTCTGTGTGAATGGGTGTGTCATTAATGATTTGAATGAACGCAAGGATGGTGTTTTTCTGAGAGACTCAGGTTGTCTTCAATCTTTAGTATCGGCTGAATGGTTGGATGAACATGATTTTGTGCAGTTAAATGAGACACGCCTTCTGAGAGGTATTTCTGGTCAAATTATGGAGCGCCCTCTTGTGAAAGTGAACGTGGATTGTGCATTTGTGAAAGGCGAGATTCTCTGTTGTACGCTGAGTTCTTTTCCTATGAATGGTGTGCACGTTGTGATTGGTAATGACGTTGCGCTTTCGGGTGATATTGTGGATGTAGCTATTACGACCCGAGCTCAAGCTAAACAATATGCAGAGGAACGCAGGGCGACAGCGAACGATGTGTGCACTGAACCGACGCGTTTGGAGCCGACGATTCTGGGTCAGAGTGCAGAGTCGGTCGATCGGGCGTTATTGACAAATGATTTAATGTGTACGTCTAATGATCAAGCGGATTTAGATGCAGGTGAATTGGAAGCTTTATTCGAGTCGAATGAAATTGTTGACACTGACTGGCAGGATATCTGTGTTACGAGATCAGAATTAATTATGAGGCAAAGAAGTTGTCCTGATTTGATTCCAATGTTTGAGCTGGCGGAGAATAAATCGCAGGGCGATGACCGTGTACAACCGTATGAGTTAGTGGAAGGAGTGTTGATACGTCGATGGGACGACAAGTTAACACCATTTAAGATGGGTGTGTCACAGATTGTGGTTCCACGTCAGTTGAGAATGCAATTGTTACATGTGGCGCATGATATACCAGCATCGGGTCATCTGGGTACAAAGAAGACTTTGGACAGACTGTTGAAGCATTTCTGGTGGCCACTTGTGAATAAGGATGTACGTGAGTACTGTCGTTCATGTGATGTTTGTCAACGGTTGGGTAAAGGTAACAGAAATTATAGAGCGCCTATGGTTAGTGTGCCTGTTATGCAAGAAGTGTTTGAACGTCTCGCGATGGACATCGTTGGTCCTTTAAGTGTTTGTGCCTTAACGGGTAACAGATTTATCTTGACTGTGATTGATTTAGCATCGCATTTCCCATTTGCATTTCCTTTGAAGACGCATACGGCCCAAGATGTTGCGAAATGTTTGTGTGAGGTGTTTACGATGTTCGGTTTTCCGAAAGAACTACTTTCTGATTGTGGGACTGAGTTCATGTCTGATTTGATGCAGGTGTTTGTGCATGAATGTGGCATTGTACAATTGAAGACTAGTCCTTATAGACCACAGACGAATGGTTCGTGTGAAAGATTCCATCGTACCATGAAAGATATGTTGAAAGCGGTGGCTGAAACGTATCCGGGTTCGTGGGATACTATGCTCCCTTGGATTTTGTTTGCGTATAGGGAAGTTCCTGTGCAGGGTACTGGCTTTTCTGCCTTTGACTTAATGTATGGTAGAGATGTGCGTGGAATGCTTCAATTAATGAAAGAGGCATGGTTGTCAAAAGATGTTGCAAATGAAGTATCTGGAAAGAATGTGATTGAATATGTCTTGCAGTTGCGTGAGCGTATGCGTGTTGGTTTGCACATGGCAAGTGAAAATGCTGTTGTTGCTAAGACTAAATCGAAGCAAATTTATGATAAACATTCGAAGGTTGTGACTTTTGAGGAAGGTGAAAAGGTGCTACTTTTGATTCTATTGGTGGGTAAACCCTTACAGGCCAAGTATTGTGGACCTTATGTGGTATTACGTCGTCTGGGTCCGGTTGATTATTTGGTATGTACGCCGGATAGACGAAAAACGGAACGAGTGGTACATGTGAATTTGATGAAGCGATATGTGGATCGTTTGGATGTGATGCATGATGTATCGAAAGATGATGTGATTGCTTCTGTGTTGTTGGTGGATACGGATGTGAAGGTGACTGAGTTGACTTTAGAGGATAAGGTCTTACAATGTGATGTGTCTGCTGAATGTCGTGATGAATTACGTGATGTTTTGCATGACTTTGCACATGTCTTTAGTAAGTCACCGGGTAAGACTAACATGGTGTCACATAGGATTGAATTGGTCGAAGGTGCTCGTCCTGTTCGACAATCACCTTATAGGTTGAATCCTGAGAGGATGGCTAAGGTGGAGAAAGAGGTGGAACAGTTGTTGAAGGCTGGGATTATTGAGGAATCCGAGAGCCCTTGGGCGGCTCCGATTGTCATGGTTCCTAAGCCAGACGGTACGGATCGCTTATGTTCAGATTTCAGAAAACTGAATGGGTTGTCCGTAGCGGATCCATTTCCGATGCCCCGGGTGGAGGTCTTAATTGATCGACTGGGAAAATCCCGTTATTTGACAAAATTGGATATGACCAAAGGGTATTGGCAGATTCCAATGCATCCTGATTCAGTCCCGTTGACTGCTTTTGTAACCCCGAAGGGTCATTATCAGTGGAAATATATGAGCTTTGGCTTGAAGAACGCTCCTGCCTCATTTTCCAGATTAATTACGAAAGTTCTGAATGGATTGAATGATTTTTGTGATGCATATCTGGATGACATAATCATTTTCAGTTTGGAATGGTCGGATCATTTGATACACTTGAGGAAGGTGTTGAGTAGGATTGCGGATGCATGTTTGACTTTGAATCTAGCTAAATGTGTATTTGCAAATGCTGAAGTGGATTTTTTGGGTCACCACATTGGAGTGGATGGTGTCCAGCCACGGGTAAAGAAGGTGGAAGCGGTGTTGCGTTTTCCCAGGCCATGCAATAAGAAGCAGGTGCAATCGTTTCTCGGGCTTGCAGGGTATTATAAGCGTTATTTACCTCATTACTCTGACATTGCTTTGCCGCTGACGGCGTTAACGAAGAAAGGGATTCCTTTTCGATGGAATGAGGAAGCAGAGAGTGCCTTTGTGGATTTGAAATCTCGTCTTGCTTCTCGACCTATTCTTATACCTCCTGACTTTTCTAAACAGTTTTGTGTTGGTGTTGACGCATCTCAATTCTGTGTGGGAGCCTGCTTGTTTCAGATACACGAAGAACTGGAACATCCGATTTGCTACATCAGCAGGAAGCTGCTCGCGCATGAGGTTCGATACTCAACCATTGAGAAGGAGGCGTTGGCACTGATGGTCGCGTTACGAGCCTTCAGTGTGTACTTCGGGTCCACACTGGTCCTTGTGTACACGGATCACAAGCCTCTGCAGTTCATCCGGCAGATGGCTAATAAAAACATGAACCTCTTGCGTTGGAGTTTGGAACTGGAGCAGTTCAATCTGGACATTCGGCATCGTCCGGGCAGGTTAAATGTCCTCCCGGATATTCTCAGCCGTCCGTCTCAGTTGTCAGAGGAAAGCAACAGTTCAGTCACTTCCAAAGTAAAAAATAAAGTCGTCACAGTTATCAAATAAGGACGTCCGTCAATTGAAAGTTTTGAACAGAACACTTCAGTGAGTGTCTTGTCTGCGTGTAGCAGCCACTTTCCAGAAAAAGTGGTGGAAGCTTCATCGCCTTTTTCGAGAATTACTCAAGAGTTGGGGGTTCTTGTTGGGGGTTCTTGTTGGGGAAATTAGGTTCTCTGTTTGCATGCAGTGGTTGACACTGTTCTCGTTCGTTTCGTTTGGCTTTGGCCAATGACATGTTAAAATTTTTGGCTCATTTTTGTATACACGTTGAGTGTCCAAAATTTTTTTTCGTGTGTTATAGATTAGATGATTCGAACTTTTGAATGACTTTGACTTATATGAACTCTCAGTTACTTATGATGATGTTTTAGTTGTAGTTTGTGCTGCGTTAGTTGTTGCAATGAATTGCTTAGTACGCTAACTTGTAACGATATAGTGCTTTGCGATTCTTGTTGCTATGAACTTATAGGCGTAGCGTTTGTTGCTATATTTCGTCGTCCCCTCAGGACTCCTCATGCTTTTGGGAGGGGGATATGTAGCCATTAGGTGTCTACGGCCCTTCTACTCTTCCGTTCTCTGTCTGTCTTGGGATGCGTGGGTGTATTGAGGGTTGGGCATTGCCTATATAAGCCTTTGCTTTCGTGGCAAACGTCCCTGTTCTGCGGTTGTGGTGATGTGTGAGGCGTGTGGGTTTGATGTCTCTCGTTGAGCGTGTTCCGTCTTCTACGTCGCCGTCTCGCCCTGTTGGCAGTCTGGCCGTTCATCCGTCTTCCTTGGCTTCGTTAGCCGTTGTCTGCTGTGCTGTCGACCGTACTGCTTCGTCTGGTTTGGTCAACTTTGGTTCTACTAGACGGTAACCTTTGTTATTCGCTGTAAATATTGCTTGTATGAATAAATCGATCTTATTTTACAAAAGTTGGGACCTTATCTTTTTGATAGTCATCCTCGTAGACGGCCGTGAACCTTACAATATATATTATATATGTATACTAGATGTCTACCAATCGTTGACCGCTAAATTTCAAGTTTTCGCCAACACTCCACCCCACCTCGTTTCCCCAAAAAGCCAAACGTGACCCGCCCCTACGGGGCGCTGCGGAAATTATTACTGGGCGGGTATGACGTCATGCGGACTGTAGACTCTTTACTAAAGCGTAGCGTGAGCGGTTATTGATGAAATCTGTCTTAAAACGCTAATAACTCTGGTTTTAAATTGAATTAAAAGCTGAAAATAGTTGCGTTGACCTTATGATTTGGGTAAGAATCAATTGCAAAACTTTTGTTAAACCGACGCTGTTTCATTTCCGAGCCTATTAAAAAAAATTGTAACGAAGAGTCTACACACACACATATGGAAGGACAAACAATTAGACTTATAATATAAGATAGTGGAGGTCGGCTTCACTTATTTAAACCGAAATTTATATTATAGGCCAACATACTAGGCCTATACTTAGATGTTGAAACAGTTGAATTGAAAGGTGGGTATGGGCAAAGGTAGGCATGGGCTTTTTTATTGGACCCACAATTTTTAAAACAAATCTAACAGGGATACTCATAGGACCGTCAGATAAAAATAATCATTTATTGAAAACTTATAAACTGAATATAATAATTAGATATTGAATTCCGTGAAGATGGCAAAAAAGAAGATCGCCGAACTTCTTTGGTCTTTTCGGCACCAGATTATAATACAGTGTGACCGTGGATGACGAACGAACAAGTGGCGTCTCTGGCGAGTAAAAGGAACATGAATAATAATTTGAGCATTCGACAGGTCCAGCATAGGAACAACTGCTGCAGACATCTACCGAATTCGTTTCCCATGCCATTCATTTCCTGCTTTGGATTTTTTACGCTTTTGCAAAGCATTTTAACCGTGATCACCGTGTTTTATCTCTCCTCCAACAATCTCCATGCGCGAAAACTTTCGTTCTGCATCTCGAGGTGAACCGTATTTCCAGTGGCGGCGCCAGGATTTTCGTTTTGGGGGGGCTGGATTTTCGGGGAAAAAATTTCGGTCCGCCGCCAAAATTTCTGACGACCTTTTTTTTAGTCATCGACCAAAATCTTCAGCCAGTGGCGCAACCAGGGGGGTGCTGGGGGGTGCTGAAAAGGTCACCCACGCAATTTTTCCAAATCCGATGATTTTTTGTGGGTAAGGTGGGGTGGGGGGGATGTAGGGATCTTTCGGTCTTTCAGTCTTTCAGATTACACAATCAAGCAAGTTCCTTCATTCTTCTGTATTATAATTTTAGTCAAATTCATGGTTCATAAAGCACTTGATTTTAGTGTTTAGCTGTTCTACCTGAGTTTGTCTGGGTCTCGAGAATTTGCCTATCCTGTGCCCTTACATTACAGTATCTCACCAATTTATTGATTATATGTTACGACTTAATTGATAGTACCGTGTGTGCAATTTTTTGTTCAAATTTTGAGAAAATGATAGTAGTTTTTAGTTGCTGCATATTTATTATAATTATTGTCTTACATAAACTGCCATATATTATACCATGATCTTATTTCCTACTATATAATTATAATTTTATTACTTATTATTATAACATAATTATGATACTATCATATGATATTATAATGTGCATAACTTACGGTAGCCTACTGTTATTGGCGGATATTTATGGCGATAGGGGAGACGTAAGTAATTGTTAGGCAACATTCTGAAGTCTTAAACCCCCAAAGTCTGTGGTAAAAGGACGGAGATGCTTATATCCCCCAATATGTCATAAATATTTCATAAATATTATTAAAAATGTCTGCAATGTTTATCCATAATGAACAATTTGGTTAAGACGACAGAATAAAACGCTGTCATTACAGTGTGTGTAAATTAAAAAAACAATTCTTAGACAATGGGAGGGGCATTTATTGGAATCTTATATCACATCTCTGAGCACTAAAATCATGAGTTATTTTGTAAAAATGACAGCTTTAAAAGTCATGGTGCACAGTGCAAATTCAACATTTTAAAGTAATTTTGAAGCAACACTGAAATTTTAAATTGAAATCTATGATTATCAGCATTGAAAATGAGCAATTTTATTAAAATGTCAGCTTAAAAACCTACCATTGCGGTATGGAAATCAAGAAATAAAGCAATTGGGAAGGGCATTGAAATCTTACACCATGTCTTTCAGCAATGAAATCATGATAAATTTCGCTAAAAAAATGACACCCTAAAATGATACAACTGCAGTGTGGAAATAAAAAATTCTATGTTGTGGAGGAGGCACTTCCCCCTGCCCAAACCCATTCCCCTGCTAGGCCTATGTTGAAATCTGAAATCACTCTTTTTTTTATCTGCACGGAAGTAATAGAGTTATTTTGCTAGGTTGACATCTTAGAATGGTACCATAATAAACGTGGAAAATCAGATCTTTTTAAAAAAATTGGGAGTATATTCATTGAAGTTTAGGCCACTGTTGTCAGCAATGAAATAGTAGGCCTATAGCAATTTTTCTTTAGATGACAACTTAAAATGCTACCATTGCAGTGTGGAAATTATAAAATTTCTGATGTGGAGGGGCACATCCCTTCCCAAAATCCCTGATCTCTCGGCGCCACGTGCTTCGGAGATTTTCCGTCGGATGCTCGCCTTTCCCCAGAAAAATTAATTCCCAGAGAAGGGACTAGAAAAAACACAGGTTATTGGCGGGAGGAGCTAGATTAAACACTGGTTATTAATTCTGCCACTCGCGGGGACAGAAGGACCAAGACCCTTTGTTTTATCTAAACAAATGGGAAAAGACATTATTTTTGTAAGTCCTAAACCGTGTTTTCAGAAGTTTTCATGGCTTTATCACTCATAAATACAGCTGGCAAACAAGAGCGTGAAACGTGCTCTAGCTGATGCCAAAAGTAAAAAATGCGTTGTTTTCTGGGGCTCCACCCCAGACCCCGCTGGGGGAGCTTACGACGCTTCCCGGACCCCTAGTCGGCATTGACTTCGTGCCTTCAGCACTCGCTGCTTCGTACCTTCGGCGCTTACAATAATAATTCTGAGCACCCCCCAGGAAAATTTTCTGGTTGCGCCCCTGTCTTCAGCCTTGCGCTTCATTTTTTGGGGGGCTAAAGGAGGTAAATCGTCCAAATATTTCATTTTTACATGGCGAAAAAAAGATGACCTTTTTGGGGGGGGGGAGGCTTAACACCCCCCAGCCCCCCTAGCACCGCTACTGCGTATTTCTTTGTGTGCACTCGAAACACTCAAAGTATCTTAATTCAATGGGAAACATTCATTCTAATCCGCATGTTTCTATTAATTTTGGCTAAACCTTTTACATGATGCATCTGAACATTTTTCTCTGTATCGCCGGAGTGTACCTGGGAGCGCTTCTGAGTAGTCATCTCCTTGCATCATCAGTGAATTGTTGCAACCGATGTGCATGGGATTAAGCTTGCTTTCTGCGCATATAATTATAGTTTCAAGTTATTTTTTGTCTCGCTTTAGACAGTTGAAAGACACGAAGCGATCATTATGTTCTTGAAGCTTCTCAGAGCTTCAAACCCTCCATCAGACCTGACTATACATGTATACTATAGTCATAGGAGTATACGTGGACGTCTTTAAAGCACCGTGTTCAACACTGGCAGGATTTTGACTCGTTTAAACCGCTTAGCTGGACACATCGTTAACCGTAAGTATGGATTCTGAATATATATATAATTATTTAGTATATCTTATATCTAATGTATGTATGTGATCTGTTGTGGCCATGGCTGATGGTGTTGAGTATATTTCTGAGTCTTCGAGGAATTCATCAGACCCAATTTGGATCATGATGGTGTTTGTATTTTAACAAAATATTGCTTGTCTGTTAAATATTATTTCTTAGAACATCAATTGACGACCTCAGAGTACTGTAGGGATTCTTTAAAGGAATTTTTGCAGCTGCACAACACTTCTCACCCTTCCATTCCCCGATGGCAAATAATGACCAATCGTATGGCAAGAAAGACAATCAGAATTGATCAAATAACTGCTAAGTACTTTATTATAAAGTATACTGAATGAGAGATGTTTCTCTTAACACTGTTAACAATAGATTCTATTTGTAGGCCTGAAAGTCTCGTAGTTTTTGTGCCAGGTCGGATAATCGTCCGACTCGTGACTGGATTAATTTAAGGTTGTCGTTCTCTTGAGGCTGTGTTTCGAAGTCCATGCACTTTGATCTGTCTCCACGAGTCCGCATCCAAGTTCCAACACTTCCTCCAATCATCTAGTCCCCTTTTGCCATTCTCATCCCTCGGCTCAACAATGCACACCACATAAATAAAAGATAAATTTAAAATTAATAATAGTGGGCTTGCGGGATATTGGGCTTAATCCACGCCAGGGGCCCTCCTGCCTTTGCGAGGAGCTTACGGGGTTTTACGCCACGCCAGAGGCCCGGCAGGTGCTAATACAAGTAAACTACAAAAAACACAATAACGAAAAACAAAAACACAGAGCCACACAACAAACTGCCACTCATCGCAATCTCCATCAGGTTAACGCTCTCATGCCAATCCTTTTCCAATCCCTTCAGGCAGCCACGTACCGGTTCCTAAAGCAACACAGAAAACTCACGTGTTATGACAGATAATTATGTCGTATCATTATTGGAAAAAATAAAGTAGGCGATGATCCTGCTGTCTCATCTGTTGGCTAATTGATCCAACAGATAGAACTCTGACTCAGAGGGGATCGTGCTACGAGGAAGTGAGCTGCATGTCACGTGCCGATGAAAATGAAGGCGATAGCACTTCAGGCCTATAACGACTGCCTCTCGATGCTAGCCAAAGGAACTGTTGTTAACGATGTCCAGCTACAGGCGGCCGCCTATTTTTCACGCTGGGTATATAGCCAACTACCCCTACCTTAGACTCGGAGTAGCGTGATGCCTATCATAACTCGCTAATCTCGACCCATGCTTATACGGAATTAACCCACTTTTTCAGAGTAGGTTATAATATTTAAGCCAGGTGCAAGAGATACACCGCCTCATGCATGTGGGCCCAGGTTGCTCAATCTTCTTTAGGCTACAATCATCTCACTTTTTAAACATCATCTTTCGCCTTTGTCTGTCCATGACGGCAGCTACAGAACACAGGCGCACAGCACCATAGATCTAGTTATAATAATATTATTGTTATTATTGTCAGACTGTATGCGTATAGCTTGTGGTTTGGTGTCAGGTCGGGAGCGTCTCTGAGGAGTTCTCTTGATGAGGCGCTATATAAATGTACTATTACAATTACAATCGTAACATTATGCATTTCCGATGTGTTGTACTCTGTCATTTGAATCGACAACAAAGGCACACATGGTTTTCCTAACGTAATTATTCTTAACCTGCAGCTTTTCCATCTATACTGTATAACCAGGGTGAGAATTGCCAGATGAGTTGGGGTTTCATCCCCCAGTATTTTAAGGCTCCTTTTTAAAAAAATTTATGCACACCCCGGCTCCACATAGATCATAATAGTCTGACACCCCGCTGCCTTTTTGCGATTCTCACACCAAGGGCATCAGCGTTATTCATTTTCATCGTCAGAACATGTAATATTCTGTCATTTGATGAGCATCTCATGATGCTTTGTGCCTTTTTGAAACATCACCAGAATTCAGTTCCCAGTTTCAGACTAGACCCTTTGAACTCTAGGCCCTAAATACATTAATTCTTAAACATGTATCAATAGGCCTATGTGAAACAATTCTTACTTACCTTCGAACTTCTGTTAAACAGTGGCTAATTTCTGATCAAAATCGATCACCAGGTCGATCAGTCGTCTGCGTATTATTTATCGATTGCCATCTTCAAGTTGAACAAATTAATCGATCTTGCGTTTAACTTCACGTTTCCTCTTCTTTCTGATTCTGGTGAATTCAATGATTTTTCTCTTCTAAAAGACAAAAATCGTTTCGATTATCCTATTGGTCGATGTCTGCAAAAGAAACTATATTTCTTACTTACATGGAAATTTATAGGCCTATCAATCTTTCTTCTTCTTTTCATATAATTATGGCTTTTAAGAAGGTTACAAATATATATTTTTCGCTTAGAGATTTAAGTTATTGCTTGCTAATTTGTGCCGAACTAAATCAACGCGAATAGTTTTTGCGTCAAACTTTGATTTTGTAACTCGCCAATTTGTGATGAATATTAAGAACTTCCGTCTTAGTCTAAATGATGCTTTTGTGTCAATAATTCAACGAAGCTTAAAGCCCATGTATTTATAGGCCCATCATTCGAGACGTGTTTTCTAAAGGTAATTTATATGCCTTGTTTCTGATCAAAATCGTCGACGATTTTTCGGTTTAAAATGACAATAATTATTAACACCGTGACACGGACCATCAAAGCTAGTTTTACCGGTTCTTCAAAGCGAACGAAATTTCCTTCTCTTCTCGTCGATGTTTTTCGATGGTTTCCGTTGTACGTTTCGATTTTTGAATGACACGATGTGTTTTCGAAATGACCGTTAAGTCTTTTCATCGAATTTGTTTCTTCTGATTGATGAATTTCGATAAGTAAGTTTCTATTCGGAAAAAATATTTCGACATCAAACTAAACGGAGGAATAAGTCTGGTCTCTTTCGAAGTGAGCCTCAAAATAATGTGCCTAAGTGTATCCATGTCAACAATCGTGACGTCATCGAAGCAGCAATCGTGAGATGACGTGTTTATCACAATTACGTCATCAGTATAATTGTCGTCGATACGCAAATGCTAAGTAATTTGTTGCATTGCAAGGCTTTTTAAACGAATAATAATAATAATAATAATAATAATAATAATAATAATAATAATCTTTTCTTTAATTGAGCGCCTGCAAGACGCACTGCGCTTTACATTTACAGGTTATGCAGTAATCTTAATTAAACTTAACTACCAACTGAACAGACAGCTTTGTAATTACACGGCGCTAATAGCAGCCTACAAAGCAAATCCGCCCAACGGGGGCTCGAACTCACTACCTCTCGATCTCTTGGCCAGCGTGTTAACCATTACTCTACTCTATAATTATAAGCGAGAAAGTTTGTCCTTCTGTTTATTTGTTTGTCCGGATGTATTTTGAATTTCTTCCCAGACCCTACTCGGAAATTACAGCGATTCGTTTTACCAAAATTTTTGAAATTGATTCTTACCCAAATTTGACGTTTAACGCGACTGTTTTCATCTGTCAATTCACTTTATAACCCGAGATTTCAACATTTTAACTTCACACGCGATAAGCGATTCAAAAGCCTTTCACGTTGATCGTTGCCATTGCGGCTAGCAGAGTCCTACAGCCAATGGCATGACGGTTTGAGGTCACGTGATATTTACTTCCATCGAAAATATTTGTGAGGCTTATTCTGGGTTTATTTCTTCTGATCCACCCGAGAAAAACATAAAGATCGCGATACAAAAATCTTTCCATATTTTAAATTTCGCTGTTATAAAAACGTAAATTATTAGAGACGTGTATGTTCATTAAACTCATGACGTCATTATTCTGAGCTCAAATCTTTACGTCACATCTGGCCGTAGCAAAAAATGTTATGGGCGTAAATAATGCGAACATAACTGTAAATAATTGGAATAAAGAAGCGTAGATTTCAAAAACTTCCGTTTATCTAAGTGGCAAAGAACAGTTCCGTGTCGAGTGGACTTAACGGGTTTTGGAAATAAGGCTTAATAAGCCCTTCAATTATTGACTGGCAAAATACCGAAATTTCGGGGTCGATGGAAGGCGGGGTCAGAATGGCGAAGTCGGAACGGGGTCAGACGAGGCTGGGGACAAAAACTTATATTTCCAGGGCAACGCCGGGTAATTCAGCTAGTTTTAAATAAATGCACAGCCTCCTCCTATTCCCTTTCCATCCCCCGTGGCAAATTACTCCCAATCAGATGGCATAAACCTTTTGTGCTATTTTTTATCTGCGCAGAAGTGCTCCGACAATTTATTGTACAAATTCATTTAGAACTGCAACATTTTGTGTAGAACTGCATGCTATAAAAAAAAGTCTTGCCGCAGAGTCACTTTGTTTTGCCGCGTGCCTTTTCTCGTTGTATCTGTCCGTGTTTCGTTCTGTATCTTTCAGCTATTTCTAGGTTTGCCTTGATGTTGCTGTAGTTGTCGGTTTGAATTTTACGATGCCGGTTTCTATAATAATAATCATTGTAGTCAGAAATCATATGATACATCGTCTTTATCTCGTTACTGTATGTTTTTATCATAGGCCTTTATTATAGAGAAATGATATCATGGTAGGCCTATACTCCATCTTTATGTCTGTATGTCTGTTTACGTGTTTGCCTGAATGCATACAATGCGTACATGTATACGTGCACATGTATACTTGTATAGGCGTATGAATGCATTGTGAACGTAGGTCTATATTTACACGCATGTCTAACAATCTGTTTCTCTCTGTACAATGTGTACAGTATCTATATTTACACGCATGTCTAACAATCTGTTTCTCTCTGTACAATGTGTACAGTATTATTTGTCTGTTAGTCTGTTTCTGTTCGTATAACTGCACGTTTTGATTCGACATCTATCTAATGTATTTGCATGTAAACTTATAGGCATGTGTCATCTGTTTGCTAGTCTGTTTCTGCGTCTATCTGCCTGCTTCTCTCTGTGTCAGTCGATCATTTAACTAGCGCCACTGTATACAGGACAACTTTCAAGAAGCACTCTACTGCACATGCGTCTGAGTGAGCCTGTGTGTATGTGCGTGGCTGTTGTGTCTCACCGTGTTACTTATGTGGTGATGCAGTGCATGGATGAAGATCATTATGTCTCTAAGACTCTAGCGAACCAGTCTCCCCACAACGGCAGACTCAATAGCTCTGTTGGCTCATATATCCTCTTCCAATTTTCCGCTGTAGAACGTTGGACTCATATAAGGGAGCCGCCAGAAAGCTTAGATACAACTGGAAGAGTGGATTTTAAGTCGGAAGTGAGCCTTGGACGCTTAGCATAGATCTACTCGTTTCCACCAGAGTCAAGGCTTTCTGCTTCTTCATCAACCATGCTGAAGATGATTTCGTTTTCCCTTCTGATCGTTGGAGTCACCTTCGAAACATTCGCTGAGAGCAGGAACAACGGACAATACCCGGAAGCCGATATGACGTCATGGGTCCGTCGACAGGCGATGAACGAAGGCGGTTCAGCTTCCTTCAGACAGGAGGGCGTTGCCGACGGTCCGTCAAGAACCCGCTGGGTGGGACGGGACAGCCTAGATGATGAGGACTTGTGTGCGAAGAAGATGAAGAGGACACCGGTGGTCAAGCGGCGTGGATGGGGAAAGAGAATGGTCAGTGGAGGAGGTCAGCTGAGGTCAGCCACGGAAAGTGAAGTAGGGACGGGGGTTTACGGGACTGACAAAGCACAATGGGAAAAGCAAGAGGTATCTCCGGAGTTGATGTGTACTTACTGGGAGAACGAGGCAAAGAATCTAATTTACAACGCTGTCCGGGTTAGAAATTATTATTCTATTATTAATTTATTTATTCTTTAATTACTTATTTCGTTCGATCGTTCGTTTCGTTGGTCATTAGAATTTTACGAAATTGCGCATTTTCATCGTTTTA
The DNA here is from genome assembly GCA_949752735.1 of Lumbricus terrestris. NCBI lineage: Eukaryota > Metazoa > Annelida > Clitellata > Crassiclitellata > Lumbricidae > Lumbricus > Lumbricus terrestris. The sequence continues at coordinate 8,187,223 of OX457038.1, read as the reverse complement.
TCCTTTCATATATTCCTTTCTTTCCTACCACAGTTGCTTTCTTTCTCTTCCTTTCTTCCCATCAATTAATATTGTGAACTGAGAAGGGGATTAGGATTCCACAGGTGAGTGGCGAAAAGCATGTGCATTTACATTTAGTTTAGGCTGGGGGTGGATCCAGCGAAGGGGCAAATCCGGCCGTGCCCCCCCCATTTAGAAATTAGAAATTTCTTTATTTCTGACAAAGCTATTTTTCCAGGGAAAATCGACTTGGCATACCCCATCAGTTTCGTATGCCTTCCCCCAGGGCCTACATGAGGTTCGTACAGCCTTTCAATAAATATAATGGAGTAAAGAAAGGCGACAGAGAAGACAGAGAGCAAAAGAAAGCAAAAGTAGTGTATGACTATAAAACGTCATCAGCTATTTTGGCGGGAAAATGGTGTGCCTTTTTGGGAAATTGTAACGTTTTGCCTGACATTTCTACCAAATGACTAACAAAATGGTCATTAGATTTTACAGCGAGGAAATTGTTTTTCAGACCCATAATTTTACGGTCAAAGACCCAAGACCAAAATTTCTTGCCCATCCGTTCGAAAAATCGCTGTATCCCCTGGTTTAATTAGTGTGTAACAGTGGCGGCGCCAGGTGGGGCTAGGGGAGGGGACTATAAAGGCCATCCGGAGGTCTAAGCTCCCCGTCCGGGTTTTTTAACATGTAAAACTGAAATATTACCAACAAATGACTAAAAAAGATTGTCAGAATTTTTTAATATTTCCTCCGCGAGGTTTCAGTCCCCCCCCCAAACTGAAATGCTGGCGGTGTGTAAGTCCCTGAGGGAATCATAATGATTATGTAGGCCTACATCGGGCAAACAGTAATAATAATAACAATATCAGGGTTCCGTGCTTATGGGGCCTCTTCTGTTTGCATCAACAGGCCTACACCATCCTACTAGAAAAATTGGTGCATGAATCATTCGCTGGAATCTTTTCTAAGCTGACTAAACTCTGATCGACAGTTGACAGTCTGTCATATGATGCGCAATAATTGGTGTGCAACGGTTATTTGCTGTATCTGATGAAGTACAGTCTTGGATGGCGTCTAAGAAACTCTCAACTAATTTAAACAGTTTCTCCTAAATTTAGTTACATTTCGTATTTCTGTTGTGAATGTTTTAAGACCGAAACTCATTGTTTATGAAACATTGAACTCTAGCCAACTACTGTAACAGCGCTTCTATACAGTCATGTGTTGCTGCCGTATCTTGCAGTGGGACCTCTGATCTCTGGCTGTTGACTTGATATAGGCTACGGTTTTGGTTGGGTGCTGTATATAAGCTTAGTTGGCTATCTGCAATAAGCACCGGTTCTATTAAAATATTGGTTTATATAGTAATTTTTATTTAAGCTTATTTTGCATCAAGGCACCTAAAATGCATTTATACTGATTCGCAAAAGGCCGTTCTTTTACAACTATCTAACAGGCTCGACTAGGCGCTTTCCGACAGCCTGCCAATGTACCTTACACAGAGTCATCTGCAACATTAGCCTACGTCGAACTTTTTAATATGCATGGAAGAGAAAAAACGCTCGGGAAAAGATGCCATTTACACGGTAAAAATGAATTTGGATCTTCTTGGGAGGCTCAGCCCCCCAGCCCCTGATAAACTCCGCCCATGGAGAGCGTCAGAGGATGATGGGTTGGCAGACGGAAAAGCACTAGGATCTACTGCAGTACCCTCGAAAACAGGAAGCCAGTGTATGTTTAATTTGAGTTGACGGTCGCCATCCTTATCCGCCATTCCAATGGGCTTATTGAAAAAAGCCAATCATTGCTTTCAGTTTTAGTTTTGTGCAATAGACGGGCTGAGAATTGCAAAAGCTGCAGTTTTGTTGAGTTTGTTGCATGGGTCAGAGAGCCCTGTAGGTTTATCAATGATCCTTACAAATCCAATAATGTCGCGACTACCATCTTAGTCACGTGAGTGTATAAATACATGTAAGACGCATGTTGAGCCAAGATGGGGTCTTCTTTCCGAAGGCGATTCGAGATAGAGCGCAGCCAACCGTATGAAGAGCCACCCGCTGTATAACTGCCGTATACTTTACGATCAAACCCCACGACCTCTTCTACGTTTTTGCCTATAGTAGACGCCACGCTTCGTTGTTCAAGTCTCCAGTAATTGACGTTCTACATGGTTTATTAGCGATGTAGTTTAGTTGAGGAAGTGGCACGAACCGACAGTCTACTTGATCCAGGTCTGTGGTCGCCACAGGAAGTGCACACGGTCGATTTCTGGTGCGAATTAGACGTATACTTGTGCCTATGTGTTGGAAGCAGAGACAAAAAGGTATATTGTAATGTCGTAGACAATGGCAGGGAGTCGGACATTGTTACGCAGCAACATTCTTCCTTATTTGGCGTGATTTTGTCTACGCAAGGACCTACACCCGTTGCAGTGGCGGCGCCAGGATTTCAGTTTCGGGGGGGCTGAAGCCTCGACCGAAATCCCGTGAAAATTTTCCATTTTCGCCGCCAAAATTTCTGACGACCTTTTTTTTTTTTTTTTAGTCATCGACCGAAATCCCGGGAAAATTTTCCATTCTCGCCGCCAAAATTTCTGACGACCTTTTTTTTTTTTAGTCATCGACCGAAATCCTGTGAAAATTTTCCATATTTCACTGTAAAAAATTTCGGATGCCCCTTTTTTTAGGGGGGGCTGAGCCTCTCGTAGGGGAGCTTAGCCCTCAGCCCCCTAGCGCCGCCACTGACCCGTTGAACATGTACTGGTTGTTTTATAATCAAACAAACGGGATTTAGGTAGCCTACATGTATATGGCACCAAACCGACCGACTACAGAATTGTAAGAGGAGACCTAACTAGGCTATAGATAATTAGCTTGCTCACATTAGAGAGACATTGTGTAATTAAATAAATTAAATAGGTCTAATAAGAAAAGCATCGAAGACTTGGGAACATGACATAGTTGAATAATAATAACGCCGATAATAAGTCTAATTTAGGCCTACTTAACAGACTCACAATGTTATATAGAGTTTATAATAGGCCTATATTGATTTATTTAATAAATATATAAATGAACAATCCTTCACTAATAACAAACTTATCTCTAAGAATGACCATTCATTCAGCCCTTTTACAGAACCATACAAGACCCTTGTCAAGGGCGGATCCAGGAATTTTCGAAGGGGGGGGCCAAAAAATTTTTGGGCTGGGGTCGGAAATTTTTTCGTTGATCTTTCGCCGAAAAATCTGATGAACTTTTTTAGTCGTTTTTGGCCGAAACCAGAGTTTAATTTAGCCCCCACCTCTGGGGGAATTGAGGTTTTCGGAGGGGTAGATAATTGACCGTCTGAAGACAATCATGAGGCGCGCAGCGCCGATAGTGGTAGGGGTGGGGTGTGGGGAGGGGATATGCCCCTCCCCACCAGAAACTTTTTGAATTTTCACATTGCAATGGTAGCATTTTAAGCTGTTATCTTAACAAATTAGCTGTACTTTTCAGTGCTTGTAAGAGTGCCATAAGGTCTCAATAAATATAGACTTTACTTAAAAACTTCTTTCCCGAAAACTAGATGTTCTTTTTTAAGTAATCCGCCGGAAATCTTCAAAAAGGGTGTTCAATTTTCCTTCCCAAAACTCTGATGACTTGTTGTAGTCATCCCTGCGAAATCTTAAAAAAGTTGTTTAATTTTTCGTCTAAAAAGAGTGATGACTATTTATTCATCCATGCGAAATTTTCAAAAAAGGTGTTTAATTTCGCATCCCAAAAAACTGATGACTTGTTGTAGTCATCCCTGCGAAATCCTAAAAAAGGTGTTTAATTTTTCGTCTAAAAGGAGTGATGACTTTTTAGTCTCCCGTGCGAAATTTTCAAAAAAAGGTGTTCGATTTAGAATTAAAAAAACTGATGACTTTTGTAGTCATCCGTGCGAAATCTTAAAAAAGGTGTTTAATTTTTCGTCTAAAAAGAGTGATGACTTTTTATTCTTCCGTGCGAAATTTTCAAAAAAGGTGTTTAATTTCGCATCCCAAAAAACTGATGACTTGTTGTAGTCATCCCTGCGAAATCTTACAAAAGGTGTTTAATTTTTCGTCTGAAAGGAGAGTGATGACTTTTTAGTCTCCCGTGCGAAAGTTTAAAAAAAGGTGTTCAAATTAGAATTAAAAAAACTGATGACTTTTGTAGTCATTCGTGCGAAATCTTAAAAAAGGTGTTTAATTTTTCGTCTAAAAAGAGTGATGACTTTTTAGTCTTCCATGCGAAATTTTCCAAAAAGGTGTTTAATTTCGCATCCCAAAAAACTGATGACTTGTTGTAGTCATCCCTGCGAAATATTAAAAAAGGTGTTTAATTTTTCGTCTAAAAAGAGTGATGACTTTTTAGTCTTCCGTGCGAAATTTTCAAAAAAGGTGTTCAATTTGGCATCTCAAAAAACTGATGACTTTTGTAGTCATCCGTGCGAAATATTAAAAAAGGTGTTAAATTTTTCGCCTAAAAAGAGCGATGACTTTTTAGTCTTCCGTGCGAAATTTTCTAAAAAAAGGTGTTCAATTTAGCATCCCAAAAACTGATGACTTTTTAAGACTAGAATAAATAAAATACTTCCCACTACTGAATGAAATATAGTAAGATATCAATAAAAACAAGGAGTAAACATGTGTTATCATTCACCGCATTTTCTTGCACATATAGACTAAACTCAAAACTTAACTTGTTTTGCCCTGAAATTTTGTTGGCATCTTGAAAAAATAAATTACATTCCAAACACTGTTGTTAGTGTTAACTTGATTTGTAATTAATAGATAGTTGTACTTAGTTATAATTGTGTTTATTGGTGTTAATGTTTTTACAATTTACAATGAATATATACACGAATAACATACATTCCATGCCATAAATCATAGTTGGATACTGTTGAAAGATTGTTTCATTTCGATGCTTTATATAAAGACAATGCAATTGAGTGAGAGACTTAGATAAGATTTTAAATACATTTATAAATTATTTTTATTACAGATTTTAATTACATTTATACATTAATTCTCCTGTGCATGACTGACACCCTGAAATTTTTTGGGATGGGGGGGCCACGTCCCATGGTGATTTGAAATGGGGGGGGCCATGGCCGGATTGGCCCCCCCCCCTGGATCCGCCCCTGACCCTTGTGCATCTAGGCAAGACTATAAAAAGTGCATTTTGTAAATAATTCACTAACCCTCCTTTAATTAATATAGATCTAACAGAGGAACTCAGGGTTTTCAGACAGCTGTCGATGTATGTTTCACAAAACGTATTGCACTTATTAAATGCGCAAATGCCGGAAGTAAGCAAACGAGAGGTCACGAATTATTCTATGCTCTCAAAAACAGGAAGCTAGCGTGCATATAACCTCAGCAGTCGTTCACAGTCTTTATCCGCGATTATAATAAGGACGAAATTTAATCCACCATTCCACCGCTCGTTCAACAATTTTCACAAGTGGCTGTACCAAATTAGACTATTAGACTATTAAGACTTAGAATGAGTTATTTACCTCCAGGACTTTTGCGGGTAGGCTAATTTTCAATGCGCTTAATCAATCGTCTATAGGCTAACATAATTATACTTAGGCCTATAAGGAACCTAGATTACTAGGGGCGGATACAGAAATTTTCGAAGTGGACCAAAATGTTTGGCCTTGGGTCGGAAACAATTTTTTGGTTTTTTTTAAGTCGTAGATCTACGCTTCTCTTCTCTGTCACATTTCCCGCTGCGTTGATTGAAGCCTGTGCGAACCTGATTTGAAGGGAGGTCATCCATTTTACCCGCCAGAACAGCTGGTGACAAATGGTCACATTTCTCAATGGGGGCGGGGGCATGGCCTGATTGGTTCCTCTGGATCTACCCCTGTACGTTGCCTAATTGATAATTATTGAGTGCATCAAATTAGCATTCCTTGCTCCGAAACATGACCTCGCATATCCCAATCTGGATAAGTTACTTGGTTGTTGAGACCTTGATTGGATGCAGCGTCGGCAAATAAACTCGCCTCTGTTCATTTATTTGTTACAATGATATGCTCTACCTTCACCATTTAGACGTCACATTGCCGTGTAGCAACATTGTATCTATTATGACCAATCTGCTTCTGATGTTATTGCAGGCTGTAAGGACTCGAGAGCAAGTCTGCAACAGAGAGACATAACGACGAAACCCGACGTATATCCTCTCCTCCTAATCCATCGTTCATCAACGACCACCTGTCACTGCAAACCAACCTAATGAGAATCTTTCACTCTCGGGATTGAAAGCAGTGTCTAGACGCCAGGATCATCCTTCCAAATTGTCCAAACGAAGACGGAATTTGAGAACCAATTTCGACAATTATTCTGTTTTGCTAAACGATTACAATGCGGGTTACTTCAGGCACCTTAGCTCACCTACATGTATCGTCCGTTACTGATAAATAATAAAACCATAACAAGATATTCTTTGAGAAAGTAAATTACTCGAGTGGTTTGTAAAGTTTAACCCAAAACCAGTGCCTTAAGTGTGGAAAAAGAAGTGCCTGGACGCTCCTTACCTCTCCAGTCTGCAGTGTGCTCGTCAACAAGTGGCTGGACGGCGATCAGATTTTAAAACAAGTGCATGGACGCCGTCCATGACCGTCCAGGCACACTTTAAGCCCTGCCAAGAACAAGGGGTATTTGAGATTTTCGAATCAGTTTGTTGGATCCCTCAGAATTGTTTTTGCTCAGATATTCTTCTGTCTCAGTCCGTACAAATGAAACTTAGGCCTACATTTAGGCTACTCACGGATATTTAAAAGAAAGAAATGTTGGAACATCTCTGGTCCTACTGCAGTAAATGCAAGATTAGCTGTCTTCAGATCATGAGTAAACGAAAGCGTATTAATCCATTCTGCAAAAATCTTTTTCTAAAAACATAAAATGCATTGCTGTTCAATTATAAATTCCATTAAGTCGGTGTCCACCTTATTGGTTTAAGACATTTTTATAAACCAATGTTCACGAAAGCTAAACCGCAATCAATTTTAAACTCAGGTGTAATGTAGCGGGTACATTTCAATGTCTCCATAATTTGAATGTGTTCACATTGCTTGCAAAAGCGATGCACATGCAGCACGTTCTATGCGGACAAGAGGAAATTCAGCCACATACAGAGGCGACCAAATTTAAATGCTTCATTCGTAGAACCAGTTTTATACACACTGGGAAAGTGCAAAGTACACTCCTAAGCAAGGCCGTAGCCAGGATTTTATTGGGGTGGGGGTGCTTACCCGACCTTGAGGAAGCCGACAAGCAACCGAATCAACTGACTAAGGGCTTTAGAAGATGATTTAATCTGTTGAAAAAATTCACATATGAACAAGAGCTTCAGAACGAAAGCACATTATTTCAGTCATTACTTCATGATTGCCTGGTGGCAGTGGTGGGGCTATGCCATCAGTGGTGAAAACCCCGAAACAGCTGGCCAACGCAGGAGGCAGGTGTTGAAATCAAGGACACCTCAGACCGGAAGAGGCCAAAAGGGCCCAACGATCTGCTTACCCTACCAGGAGAGGGCTGGTCGCCGCCTGGCAAAAGACCAAGAAACTCTAACAAAATGAACACGAAATTAACTCGCAAGATACCGGCCGAAATGGAGAAGTTTTGTTAGAGCCTCATCGTCGGTGAATACTTGACGGAGGAGAAAGAAAGACTTCATGATTGGGTTAGTAAATGCGTTGTTTCATTTTAGTCCATTTCGGAGGGTTTTCAAACACCCAAAACACCCCGCCCCCCAGCTACGGCCTTGCTCATAAGCTGTGAAAGAGAACTCAGACGTTGTAATGTACAGTTCGACTTTCCTCACAAACCTCCGAAGGTAAACGACCATCCAGGTTCGATCGCACCTGAGAGAGATGCAATCACGTACACCAGAGCCACTAGTGAACATGTTGCAAACTGCATAGAATAATTATATTCTGCGTTTAGAGGCGTAGCGTTCAGAGGCGTAGCGATCGCCCTCACAACCCTCCGACCGGAGGGCCCCGCAAGGAAGGGGACCCTAAAAGTGGCAAAAATGCTAGATATAACTAGGCAAGTGACATTTATTGACACTATTGCACAATCTATGCCGGTTCTACTGAAAAAAGTGAGGTAAATGAGTGTTTCTACAATAAGTGCTCACTTTGCTGTCCGCGGTATTTAAAATATTCTTTAAAAGCTTAAATGATTATTTAAGATAATCCGTTACGTAGGTCTATTTCAGGTGGCCTAAATAAAATCAAAAGAATTTTAAAATGGCAGGTAAATAAATTATTTAGGTGGCTTTATAACCGCACAGTTGAAGCATTTCCAATAGAAACTGTGGTTTATATTTATATTTATATTTCAGTTATAGCTATTAAAATATAAACTAAACTGGTCATCAGTTTGTGACATGGCGTCGTGAACTTAACGAACTTGGTGAGTGCAACGTTGCGTCTTGTTTTGTTCATCTCAAGTCACGTGGGTTTAATCGTTCAGCATGGAGACCGCTTTTCTCCGTCCTTCGCCACTGCAGCTCGACTCTACCAATCTGGAGTTGGAATGGAAAACATTCTTCCAAAAATTTGAGATTTTTCTGCTGGCCTCCGGGTCAGAAGGCAAATCCGGCGAAACTCGTCTGGCAATGCTGCTTAATTTTGCTGGCGATGAAGCGTTAAAACTGTACAACACCTTCACGTACGACAACCCAGATGATGCAAAGAACTTTGAGACTGTTGTCGGTAAATTTAGAGCGTACTGCCTCCCGCGAAAAAACATTGTATACGAGAGATTCCTGTTCTGGCAGCTAGCACAGCAGCCTGGCGAATCAGTTGACTCCTTTGCCACCACCCTGCGCATCAAAGCACCGTCTTGCGATTTCGGCGACCAGTTGGAATCAATGATTCGAGATCGGATAGTCCTTGGACATCCGGTCAGTCAAATCCAGGAACGGCTTTTGCGTGAAACGGAATTGACGTTGCGGAAGGCGCTTGACATCTGTAGGGCCTCAGAGTCTACACGGGACCAAATCTTACACATTTCTGATGAGTCAGCTTCCGTCGGTTATGTCAGCGGTAGAGAGCGGAAGCCCCAGGGCGCATTCCAGCATTCATTCAGCGGCGATACCAAAACTAGCTGTGGCAACTGTGGCGGAAGTCACCCTCCGAAGTCCTGTCCCGCCTTTGGGCGACAATGCAATGCCTGCTCAAAACCAAATCACTTCGCCGCGCAGTGCCGGTCAACCCATGGGGCAAGAGGTAAATCAAGATCTCACAGGCAGACACCCTCTTCCTCCTCTTCCGCCCATGACGTAACAGTCGAAACAACAGAACAGAAGCCTCTGTTCATCTCTACATGCAACCTGAGCACCAGTAAAAACACATGTTGGTACAGAGAGTTCGACGTTCAGGGAACACCAATTAGATGCAAGCTTGACAGCGGTGCTGAGGCGAATGTGATGTCCGCGGCAGTATTTTCCATGATCAAGAACCCACCCATCCTTCGCTCTACATCAGTCGTACTTACAGCTTACAACAACACAATCATGAAACCCATGGGTGTCGCCACCATGTGTTTGAAATTCAGAGGTCAGGAACATTCAGTTGAGTTCCTCATCGTGAAGCACAGAGCCGCCACCTTGCTTGGCCTTCCCACATGTGTACAACTGGACATATTGAGGCTGGTTGATGGGATCAACCTTCAACAACCCAGCACCCTCTTGGCAGAATACGCGGATATTTTCGACGGGCTGGGATGCCTTCCTGGTGAGTATCACATCACCATTGATCCGTCCGTGGCTCCAGTGATCCATTCTCCACGCCGTGTTCCACTGTCTTTACAGCCAAAGCTCAAGCGCCAACTTGACAGCATGGTGCAGGCTGGAGTTCTCATCAAGCGCGATGAGCCAACTGACTGGGTGAGTAGCCTATTGCTGGTTGAGAAGAAAGACGGTTCTCTTCGTCTCTGTCTTGATCCACGAGATCTCAATCGAGCCATAAAGCGAGAGCATTATGCAATACCGACTAGCGATGACATCACTGCTCGTCTGCATGGGAAGACCATTTTCACCATCATCGATATGAAAGACGGGTTTTGGCAAGTCAAACTCGATGAGCCCAGCTCCCGACTGTGCACGTTCAATACTCCCTTTGGTCGATACTCGTTCATCCGCCTTCCATTCGGCATCTCCTCCGCAACGGAAGTGTTCCAGAAGCGCACCAGTGCGATCTTTGGGGACATCCAAAATGTTCACGTTGTCTTTGATGACTTGATCATTGCAGCGAGTGATGACCTAGAGCAAGGCCGTAGCCAGGATTTTATTTCGGGGGGTGTTTCACCAATTTCCGTTCCCAAAAAACTTCATTTTTTCATTTCGGGGGGTGTTTTCATGGTTTTATTTAATGATTTTTGCGTCAAATGCTCGTAAATGCATTATATTATTTTTAACATTTTCCATTCGGGGGGTGTTCAAACACCCAAAACACCCCCCTAGCTACGGCCTTGACCTAGAGCATGATCGAACACTATCTCTGGTGCTCGAGCGTGCTCGATAGTTCAACGTTCGGTTTAACAAAGATAAAGTGCAGTTTAAGATTAGCCAGGTAAAGTACTTGGGTCACATTGTGTCTGAGAAGGGACTCAGCGCTGACCCGGACAAGGTGATGGCAATCATCGACATGCCTCGCCCGAGTGATAAGCAAGACCTTATGCGATTCCTCGGCATGCTCACATAACTATCAAAGTTCATGCCCAACTTCTCATCAGCAACACAGCCACTCCGCGCTCTACTTCAAAAAGACATGCCTTGGCTCTGGACATCTCATCATGAGTCCACGTTTCAGGCACTGAAGCAGCAAATTGCTTCGGCTCCAGTGTTGTGTTTCTTTACTACGTCACGCCCGGTGGTCATACAAACAGATGCGTCTTCGACAGGGTTGGGTTCCTGTCTCCTTCAAGACGGACGTCCAGTTGCATTCGCCTCTCGTGCCCTGACCGATGCTGAGACTCGATATGCGCAGATCGAAAAGGAACTGTTGGCAATCGTGTTTGCGTGCGAGAAGTTTTATCAATACATCTACGGCCAGGAAACAGTCATCCAAAGCGATCACAAACCGCTTGAGGCCATTTTCCGCAAATCCATCAGCACTACCACCTCTCGATTGCAGCGAATGCTTCTACGTCTACTAAAGTTTCAACTTCATATTGAATACGTTCCTGGAAAACACATGCACCTGGCTGATACCCTTTCACGCGCATACCTCAATACCCTCCCTACTGCTACAGAGCGTGAAATCAGCGAAGACATTGAGGTCACGGTGCACACAATCGTTGACAGTCTACCTATCAGCGACCGTATGCTCAAGGTATTTCGTGAGGCTCTCAAACAGGATACCGTTCTGTCGAAGCTGCTTCATTTATTGACCATTGGTGGCATCAAGGGCAAGTCTGCATTACCGCCAGAGTTGCAACCCTACGCTAAGACGGCCTCAGATATTTATGAAGCTGGTGGAATTCTCCTCCTAAACAACAAAGTCATTGTTCCTAGTGCGTTACGTCGAGACATGCTCCTCCACATTCACGAAGGGCATTTGGGTATGGACAAATGCAAGGCCTTGGCCAGGACAACGCTATACTGGCCGGGCATGTCACGTGATATTGAGAATATGGTGGCGCGCTGTGCTATTTGTAATGCTCATCATCGCCAACAACAGGCCGAACCGCTCTTGCCACATCCCGTCCCACAGCGCCCATGGCAGAAGGTGGGTGCGGACATCTTCACGTTGTATGGAAAGGATTACCTCTTAGTTGTGGACTATTACTCGAAATTTCCTGAGGTGTGTCATCTCGATGGCAAGACCGCCTCCGTCGTCATCGTTAAACTGAAATCAATCTTTGCCCGTCACGGTATTCCGGAAGAGTTGGTGGCTGATAATATGCCGTTCGCCAGCGGTGCAATGAAGAGTTTTGCGGACGAGTGGAACTTTACTGTCACCACCTCAAGTCCTTACTATCCTCAATCAAACGGACAGTCTGAGCGTGCTATCCAGACAGTTAAGAAACTCCTACGTAAAGCGGAAGAGTGTGGCACTGACCCGAACATCGCTCTCTTGCAGTACCGGAATGCGCCGATTGCAGATTGCAACCTCAGCCCAGCTCAACTGCTGATGAGCCGAGTGCTGCGAACCAAGCTACCTGTCACATCGGAAATCTTGCGACCAACCGTAGTAGCTGGTAGGCCACAGCTGCAGGCAAGACAGAACAGGCAAAAGCACTACTATGACAGATCAGCAAAGGCCTTGTCACCCCTGAAACCAGGTGATGTGGTGCGGGTGCGCCACAATAATAAATGGGCACGGGGCGTGGTGGACTCCCGTCATCAAGCACCTCGTTCTTACATGGTAGCCACTGAAGATGACTCGATCCTTCGAAGGAATCGCCGAGGATCCACCAATCATCGCACGGCCGTTCACCGAGGACCCTCAGACACCACCTACTAACCCTCTGATCCCATCGGATCAACAAACAACACTACAAGGCAGTGCCATCTCAAACTCAGCTAGAGAAGATGCATCACTCCGGTTCCCGAATCATGGCTATAGCCCTCCTGCGCTGACAGGTGAATCGTCACCTTGGAAACCCGGAACGGAGTGGTACCATACACGAAGCGGACGACTTGTCAAACCCCGTGTACGGTTCGAGGATGAATAGTTACTAACTGCGTCAGTGGGGGGAGGTGTGATGTACTTGGCAATATCCACACATAATAATAATGAAGCTCATACGTCACTGGTGGTCTGACTCGGGGAATGCGAGCTCTGCGAGCAATGCGCATGTCCGGAAATGGCGGACATGACACTTGAATAACAGAACCACAAGTTAGACAGTTCGTCTTTCTTTATTACATTTATATTTCAGTTATAGCTATTAAAATATAAACTAAACTGGTCATCAGTTTGTGACAATAATAATTATTCTTTATTAGACCAGCTGCATATCTGCATTCTTGTGTGCATACCAGTACGTCTTAATAGCAATCAACTGTAAAATATGAATACTAAATTCTAATTAAAATCCGTGTTGCGCCATGTATATAATCTGCTAAAGGTAGGCAAGGGTCATGCGCTTACAGTCGCATTCTACATTGCTGGGACCTTCTGGTGGAAGTAGGACTAAACCATGCGGCAAGTGGCCAGGGTTCATCAGAACCGCAAGTAGTTGGCGGGTGCCGTTGGGAGACGCTCAAATGCTGGGTCAGTGGCGTAGACAAGGGGAGGGTTTCGGGGGTTAAACCCACCCTTGGTCTAAAGAAAAAGTTTTTTAAAGGTTGTTTGTCCACTTAAATAAGAGAAAACAAAACAATGGCTTGTAGTAACAATTGTTTTTCTTACTTTACTCCCTTAGTTACTCTACTGTAACACTGCTGGGTTGATGTCAGAAAGGGCAACCGGCCAGGCCCCCCCCCATCATAAATTCCTGGCTACGCCACTGTGCTGGGTAGTGGTTAGGAGGCTACCGGAGTCAGAGTAGCTTGCTTATTACGGTCTGTCCGGTTTTTATCCTGTTGTCTCGCAAAAACCACACCATGTCGGGCAAGCACATAGATAATGCAGACATTAATTAACCGACATTACGACGTGACATGAGCAGATGCTTACTGATTTAAACATCAATCAATCTCGTAAATTTATGTAGCGCCCATTCAAGATCTCTACTCAGAGACGCTTCCAACCCAGACCTGCTCGAAAAGAAAATTCTTAAGAAGATGATAGAAGGAGACAGCAGAGTTACGGGGAAGCGAGCGAAGGGTCGCAGGGAGGGCATTACTGATTCCAGATAGCTGGACACACCACGGAGAATGCTCTTCGCTGCATGGTAGTGGTACACGAAAAAAGGGACAAGATAGTCACCACGGGCAGCTGAGCGCTGCGAACGGCGGCCCAGAGAAAGGGAGACAGAGGTAAATAACTCACGTAGGTAAGATGGAGCTTGAGCCAAACAATGGGTGAGACTCTAAAAACAATGCGCTGCTGCAGAGGGAGCCAGTGGAGGTGGACCCTCATGAAGGCAGAAACGTGAGCATATCGGGAGATGCCACCAACCAAGCTCGCTGCAGATCGATCGAAGGACCTTAACCAAGGAGTCCAGGCGGACCTGTGGGAGACCGACATCAATACGTATGCAATATCGTTTACTAACTGCCGGGTTAAGATAGTCTAAGTGACAAATCAAACAATTGAAACATTTGACATAAGCTTACATATAATTATCATGCAACACTTGGAACTAATCAAGATAAGCAGTCAGTGGCGGCGCTAGGGGGGGGCTGGGGGGAGGCTAAGCCCCCCCCTAAAAAGGCCATCCATTTTTTCCCCATGTAAAAATGAAATATTTGGGCGATTTACCCCCTTTAGCCCCCCAAATCCTGAAATCCTGGCGCCGCCACTGTAAGCAGTTGGGAATAGATTCAGCAATAAACTGACGCAGTACCATGCAGTTTTGTGTCATAAACCAAGCAAAAAGCTAATCGTTGTACTTTGCGTCCCTTTATATCTAATGTTTAATTACAGTTAAAACTCTTTCAAATTACTTTGCAGAAAATAAATTCGATTTCATAGGCGCGGTGTTGTATGGGTAATTGGGTATGTTCAGTGCAGTGGAACCGTAAGGTTGCGAGTTCGCATCTACCTCAAACCTGCCGCGTAGAGACCCTGAGCAAGGCCTTCGCTCGCAATTATTGCTCGTTCGCTTCCGCGTGAAACTTCGATTCAGTGTACGCGCTGTATATAGTCGGGAGCGCCTCCGAGTAGGAACCTGAAAGTGCGCTATAACAAGTGCTCATACATACATACATTTGATATTCATCAAGCCTAGGTTAAAAAATAATTGTCGCCGAATTAACGATGTTCTCATGCGCTCTGAATGCTTTGAAGAATGTGTGTAATTGATTCAGAAATTTGCGAAACTCCAGTTTTAGTCGTATGGAAGTGTATAGTAAAAGCATTCATCTGGATCGCTTGCTGGAACCCTTGCTGGAACCCTTGGTGGTAGAAATCTTGGCGGTAGTATTGGCCCTGATCTTTCCTCTGGCAGTAAATAAGGAGAGTAGCCGTCTAAATCATCATAAACGTCGCTAGCAGATACGTAATTCGGTTCCGTTGATTTTACCTGGTATATCATCAGGGTGTTATTCCTGAAAAGCATCAACAGTTGTCCGGCAGATTCGTTAAAGTGAATTCTAGTGGGAACTTTCATTTCCTGATCCAAACTGATGAGAACACGGTGCGTGCCCTTTACCGGATTCCAGAGGATGAGTTTGTTGCGGCCTTTGGCTGCGATCAAAACGTTACTGCTGGAGTCGATTGCGAGATGGCTGACCTGCGGCAAAGTCAAAGTCTTCAACCCTGAAACAGCGTTCCCGTATTTGTCGATGATGGTCACTCCTTCGTTCGCCCTTACAGCCTGCCTTTTTCCATGGCAAACAACAAATCGCTCACTCGCGTACTGCACCGCGTGTAGCGGACCCTCCCCATCACATGCGAAGCTAATCTCGTGCACCAGCTTTCCATCAAACGTGTACTCCAAGACTTTTCCTTCGCTAGCACAGCTAACCAACAGATTTCCAGTCCCAGTTACCGCAAGCGTCGTTGGATCGCCATTCTTGACCTCCCAAGACCCGGTCACTGACTTTAAAACGGGGTTAATCTGATGAATACGGCAATCTTGCCAGCTGCTTACATAGATGAAACCTTTCTTCTTGCACGAGGTGATATCTTGAAGACCATTGAAAGTTTGAATCTGCTTTCTCTTGAGCAGATTCTGAAGCCTCTTCTTACTGTCGGCTGATACAATTATAGGGTTGTTTTGCTTGAAAGTGGAGGCATTGAAGGCATCTACGGTGGTAGATTCGCTTCGAATTATGAACATTTCGTCTATTAACACGGTGACTCCGCTAACCGGTCCTTTCACCTTGAGCGCTTTGATTATTTTCGGGCGACGCATGTATCCCGTGAAATCTGTGACGATTAAAATCGAGGAAGAACGATTATGCAAATATGGAATTTGAAGAGAATGTAGTCAAGCTATTGCATATTAATATATATAGTCATATTCCCATAGCGCCAAGCAGCGACATGAAAACTAATAAAAATTACCAGAAAACTGGTTTAGGCTACCTGCTAGACAGACATGAGATTTTGAAGAAAATGCAGAATCAAGGTTGGAGAAAATAAATTGATTTGGAGTTTTCTTAAGTTTTCTTTAAATAAATTGATTTGGGGTTTCTTCAGTTGCTCACAAAGGCTTGTAAGTGTGGATTCTGTATATATATATAGGTCTACATATATGTGTATATATTAGTTTAACGACAAAACCAAGTGACACACCGCACATGGGTACATAAAGAGACATAGATAATAACTAGCTGGGGTACCCAGCGTTGCCAGGGAAATTTAGGATTCGACCCGCTCCGGCCAAAGCCCCACACACCACACCCACCACACCTCACCACACTCCGACCTCCACCGGTAGGCCACCCGAGAAATTAGGGTTTTTTGAAAAATTTCCTCGTCCCAGCCCCACCTCCCACTTCCACACCAAACCTCCCACCCCCACCCTCCACCTCCCATCCCTCACTGTCCGAGAGTTAATGGCACGGGGGATTTGTCCGGGGGTTAATTGTCCGGAGGTAATTGTACGGAGGGAGTAATTGTCCTAGAGCCAAGATTTTACATGTATGTAATTCATAAGCAGATTTTGGTAACCATGCACACGGAGACGAGTGGCTCAGCGGGAGAAGTTTCTTGGAGAGAATAACTGAACTTCTGGACTTTGGATGAAAGATGGTTATATGAAATATGCTAGTGATTAATATCTTCATACAAATATTACCCGGCAGTTTAAAAAAGTCGCAGAGTCGTTCGAAGAGATACTTGAAGTCTGGTCTCTCATTTGGATCCTTCTTCCAACAGCTTTCCATGATGCTGCGCAGTTTGGGATCAGGATATTTGAAGTTGGTCCCGGATGGTAACAGGAAGTCATGTGTAGTAAGAATACGACTCATCAACTCAGTGTCTGAAAGACCTGCAAACAGATCCAAAGCATGGTTTTGCAATTTTGACAGAGAAGCAATTTAGTAAAATCCGACCCCTCCAATGACTTTGATTTGATCTAATAATCCAGGCGCAAACTTCTCTCGTCCTTGGTATTTCTTCAGCAAAGATGTAGCGCTTAAGTGAAACCTTTAGAATAGATTGAATACTGCCATTGCTATGCATTCTAGAGAACGATATTTAGGAATTAGTGCATGAAAGCATTACCATTATAAGCAGTCGGTATTACAGACATGTGCCTCAGCATATGAAACGGGGATTATTTCCATATTTCCTGCTGCACTATAGAATTGCGTTTGATACTTGACCATCACATCACCGTTAGATGCATGTCTATTAGGTGCTATACTGTATTTGCGTTCACACGTGCTATCCCCTACTTTTTCGTTGTAGCCTACCAAAAGTGAAAACTAAGCATGTTCACTTATGTAGGCTACAACTATGTATTCATCTGCCCTAGTATGTCTTTTTCACATGGGCGCCCTCAGAAATTTTTGCAGGGGTGGCAAAATTTTTACGATAGTCACGGTCAAATTTTTATTACTTAGCAGGAGCTTGAAAAAATGCAAAGCTGAAAATTAAGAATACGGGTATACTTTTCAAAGAGGTTTCTTATGCAAGATTCTCAGTTTCATTTTGTGTATAATTTTTAATTTTTTTTAATGAATAGTTTCCTTAGAATTTAGTTAAAAATCAAAAAGTAGATGTCAAAAGTAGTTCCTTAAAGGCGCGCTATATAAGTCCAGAGAATGAACGAATGAATAAATGAACGAAAAATAGGTGTCATTTTTAAAGGGGCAAGTGCTCCTCTAGCTGCTTCTAAAGCGCCACTCGAAAGTCAATCGCAGGGCACCAGCTTTTTCACATGTGCTGCATCGAGTCAGAAACCTATTCCAGAGAGCAGTCAGAAAGAGGTTCAAGTCTGGTAACCAGAGGGCCAGAGTAGCTGTTAATGTGGGTGTCGTTTAGGAAGGTGAAGGATCCAAGGAACAGATGAGAGTGGGTATCAATTCTTTTGAAGAGATCTCCTTTGTCAGTTTTGGGTGTAAATCCCGAGGCACGATAATCAGAGCCTCTTTTCCAAGTTTATCTACAGTTTGACCTGCCTGGATTCTGTACTGGCAGCTTGCAAAATGGACAAAAATGGAGCCTGGCTCATAGCAGACTTGGTTTATATAATTACAATACTGATGAATAAGCAGATCTCCCTGGTGTAATTTCAGTGTACTTTGAGAAATTTTTAAATTTTTGCATTAGTATTTAATTTTTGCAGTTGTGATTATTTGCACTACAGCTATATTCCACTCAAATAGGCCATAATCGACAAGCCTGCTGTTTGCATGGGCGCCCGCAGGAGGTTGAAGCCAATGGTCATTGTTACAGTTTTTAGAAAGAGCTAGAACATGCAAGGTAGAAAGTTATAAGAGCATGTTTGATTGTTTATTTCTATAGAGATCTCTAAACGTGACTTTTACTGTCTGTAGGCCTATCATTCATATCATTGGTGCATTCATGCAAAGAAATTTGTTAAAAACCCAAAAGTAGGGTAAAGTGGGGTAATTTCGGCATGGGGCTAATTTCGGCACCCCCCATTAGCCGAGAAACTATCTTGCACTAAGATACCTCTATGGTGTGACGTCATAGATTTCAACATTATAATATTATAAAAGTTAAAAAACGAATTATAAATCGCATTAAAAGCACCTTTGGTAAGTAATTTTTGTTTTGAAGCATTTTCTTAATTGTTTTTCAATTCTGACAAAGCTCTGTTGAAAATTTGGTGTCGGTCACATAAATAAATGTCCTGATTTTTCTACAAGTATGGCCACCAGGGCGCATCATGCTGAACGATAATACGATGTATAGCAACCGATTATTTATTCTACCTACTTATAGAGTGATGCCTACATATGAGGCAAATTTCGGCACAGAAATCTTGTCTAATTCCGGCAGTGCCGAAATTTGCCCAGGGGTGGTGCCGAAATTACCATACTGCCCTATTTCAATAGGCCACTGTTTAATTATCTTGCTTAGCTCTGTTAGTAGCCGTTGTGTGATTAAAAACGCACGAGTGTTTATTCAGGCAAAATGGAAGATGATTCGAATCAGATAACTGTGCCAAGCTCTAAACGGGGACGATATGCTCAGTGGTCGAACGATGAGATTAGGTTTTTCAGCACAGTCGGTGCTTGTTGATGGGCGTTCGAAGAGAGCAGTTGCTAGGCCTATGCAGTTTCGGATCCCATGCCAAACTCTTCAAGACTATGTGAAAAGGGTTTTGGTGGACGGCGCTGTGATGAAGTGTTCTGCTGGTCACCGATTTTACACCAGAGAGAAAACTGCTGGGAAGGACTGGCTCATCGGATCCCTGAAACGTCATCGTGAGTTGTCCGTACGGGTAGCAGAACCGACTTCATTACAAATTAGTTGACAAGTTCATCAATTAATTGCAAAATATTTTGTTCGACAGCAGTGAGAAGCAGCTCATGCCGGCGGAGAATATCTTCAACGCAGATGTAGCCTATACAATATCCAGTTCACTATTAAATTTTGTCACAAGCCATGCAGGGAAAGTGATTAGTCAGCGTGAAAAAGACAACGACGGCGGCTAAGCAGGCGCAGAGAAAGGAGACAGTGATCACCGTTTGTCGCGTCTCAGCGAGTGGCTTCTGCGTGTCACCAATGATGATATTTCCCAGAGTGAGAGTCATGAGACCAGGGTTCATTGACAGAGGACCCATCAAGACCAAAGCAGTTGGTGCAAAAAGTACTTGGATTAAAAGCAGCGCGTATAAAAGCGTCTAAGTGTAGGCTACAGTATTTGAATATTATTATGTGATGTTTTTACATGTATAAGATCTACTGAGGTTCTAATAGTTTGCTACAAACTGTGCCATGAAGCACCGCCTTCAAACTGCGAATCGCAAATTCGTGTTATAGCATGTTGGGCGCGGTGGCGTAGTGGGTATACTCGTTGCCTTGCGAAACTCCGATGCAGTGTCCGCGCTGCAGTCGGGAGCGCCTCTGAGTATAGAGAGCTTGAAGGGGCATTATAACAAGTGCACATATACAAGCATAAATGAATGCAAGTAAACACGTATGTAGCCACAATTTCGGCCCATCTACTTCATTTTGCATGTATTAAACATATGGTTATCATCTGTTTGGCTAATTTCGTCACCCGTGTCGAAATTACCCACATGCCTTGCCGAAATTACCCTCCCCTATGGGTAATTTCGGCATCTGAACGCCTTCACTTCTCGTGTTATAACACGAATTTGCGAGAGCCGATTCACAGTTTAAAGGTGCCATTTCATTGCTTAGGGTTGTAGCAACCTGTAGGAACCTCAGTGGATCTTATAAATGTAATGACATCACATATATTCGAAAAACTGCTTAAGGTGCCGAAATTACCCCATTTTACCCTAATAGTTAAAAACATAGGTGCCAATTATCCAGAGGGGGGGCAAGTGCCCCCTTGCCCCTATGTGCGGGCGCCCATGCTTCTTCATGCCGCTTTACGCGTCAGTTTGCTATACCTAAGCGACAGAAGCGCAGACCCGGTATCTACGCTAGTTAGGGCGCACGACTACTTCTCTGTAGGCCACAATGGGGCCATAAATAGCGCGGTATTCATTCCAATTATAAGCGGTTAACAAGGCAGTAGCTAGGGGGTGTTTTGGGTGTTTGAACACCCCCGAAATGGAAAAAGTAAAAAATAATAATAGAATACATTTACTAGCACGTGATGTAAAACCATTAAATAAAACCATGAAAACACCACTCCCGAAATGAAAAATGTGGAAAAATAGAATGAATTGGTGACACTTTTCTGAAGATTTCGTCGGTCGGATGACTAAAAAAGGGTTATCAGTTTTTCTGACGGGAAACTGAAGAAACATCCCCCGAAATCAAATTCTCGCTACGGCCTTGTCGGTTAAGGTTCTCGCTTGATCAATAATTCTGGAAAAAATCAGACGAGTCAAGGCAATGCGGTCGCTGTACATCTATAACAGGCAAAAAGGAGACAATCATACCGGGATACGGTTTGGCATCGAAGGTCAGTATCTCGTAGACTACGATGGCAAATGACCAGACGTCGCTTTTACTGGACCATCGTTGCGATTCGATCACTTCCGGAGCACGAGTCTTCATCGGACTTTCAATCAGTTCATCTGTGTTAAGCAAAAGACATGAATGGAATAAATTCAATAAAGCAATCAACTGTTTCATGTAGCTATAGGCAGCAAGATGACAAATTATATTGCACTTTTCTGATAATGTCTCAGGTATGACTCGGTTTTTCTGGGTTGGGGGCCGTCCATAAATTACGTCACGCTCCAGAGGGGAGGGGTGTAAGAAAGTGTGACAGTTTGTGACAGGGGGGAGGGGGTCAGGCCATGTGTGACGTCACACATTTATTTTTTAAATTCTTTTTTTTTTGTTTGTTCTTAGTACCTAAAATTCGACCCGACCCGGCCAGGCGTGTCTAAAACCCGACCTGACGGGATAAAAGTTGATTTCCCGTCACTATCAAAGCGTTTAGGGACACACGTCACTATCAAAGGGATTAGGGATAGTATCCTAGGGTTGAGAGGGTTAGGTAAATGGCTATGTTTTTAATTTTTTGTTCGAAAGTGTGACGTACTTTAGGGAAGGGGTCCGAGATTTGTGACAGTTTGTGACAGGGGGGGTCAAAAACGGTCAAAATTAGCGTGACGTACTTTATGGACGGCCCCTTGCTCAACTGATCGTATCGACAGACCAAAGGTGATTGCTGAAAAACTTCTCGCTAAATGGAAGTCAGACTGATGAAAATATTTGTTACCTAAATAGAAGTGAAATCGATTAAAAAGATTCTTGATGAAATTGGAACTGGATAAAACGTGATGCTGTTAAAATAGAACATGGACTGATAAAAATAGTTATTCCTCAAATAGAAGCTGGATTGATGAAACGAATTTTTATTCAGGTGGAAGCTGGATTGATGAAAAGATTCATGCCAAAGTAGAAGCCGGACTGATGAATAATAATTTTGCCGTGCCATGCGATTAATTTAGAAGTCTAAAGAAACACGGGGAAAAAGGCATACCATGGGTTATTCCAAGGAAAGTTGTCAAATGGTGTTCTAAAGCACCGAATTCAAACTGAATTCGAGAAAAAACTTACAGACATCAGAGTGTGTTGGTAGACGTCCATGCGGTCCTGCTGCAATTACAGCCATTTCGAAATTGGCGAGTTTCAGCGAATTGTTGGCTCCGACGAGGATAGACCTCGTGTCCAGGAAGCGATGAATACATTTCATTGCCTCAAGGTAATACATGGCGTCTGCAATCTTGAAAGCAAGAAAACGCCTATTAGACTGTTATGCTCAATGCACCACGATGTAGGTTTTTTTATCTTATTTTTGGCTAAGATATGTGCAAAATATCGCAGAGGATTACTTTTTATGACCCACCGTGTATATTTTGAAATTTGTACGATTTTGTCTAATTTTAAGTTACGAAAGTGATTACTGAACAACCTCCTGCTCTCTAATGGAAGTTAATGCACATTTTATATTGTACTAGCTGAGTTTTTAGTTCCCAGTCACGCCTGACCCCGCTCCCACGCCCGGGAAATTTCTGTTTTCGTCCCCGCCACGCCTGACCCCGCTCCCACGCCGCCCTTCTCACCTCACCTTCTTCCATCGGCCCCAACCACTTTGGATGCCCGGCGTTGCCTGCGAAATTTAGGTTTTCGGTCCAACCCAGCTCACACCCGTCCATGTTTACGCTATAGTCAGCATTTTTGCAAAACCGCGTGCCAAAAGATCTGCCCTCGGCGAATAATGAGGTTAAAAATCTATTGGTTCGTTGAAAATCGATCGGCGAAAATTATTGCGTCTTAAATAGGCTACTGATACACACGACACGGTACAGATATTAATTAGCGGTATAACGCGCTATAATTTTTTAATCGGCCATGACGTCATTAATGTACTGGTTTCAATCATCAATGTATCATCGATGGTTTCAATGTTTGTTGAAAATGATGGTTGAAAGGATTAAAAGGAAATGGCGTCTTAAACACAGCGTTAGGATTCGGATAGAAAATTAAATGTTCCAAACTCGGGAAAAGGTCAGATTTTTGGATCTCTAGTGTTGTCCTGGAGTGCTAAGAAGCTGTTTTTGGAATTATTAGAAAAAATCGGTCGCGTGGATCAGAAGATTTTTGATCAACCACACTGTTACAGTTTCTCTTTTATAGGTTTAGGTTGCTTATAAGATCAAAACTGCGTTTTTAATGAAGCATCATCGTGAACCATAAACCTTTGACAAAGAAAAGAATCGTTAATGCTATGAGGCAATTTTGCTAATTTTGTCTAACGACATGCTACGTCAACCTCACGATAGCATAACTGCATAGAATCAGGCTCTCGCGGATGCAGAACTCGGTTGCTTCTCTTTACCTAATTTTTGGGTTTGCTCACTTTTTTCTGAGACAGGAACAAAATAATTATTTTATTCAGAATAATTATTTTATTCAGAATAATTATTTTATTCGGAGTAATTATTTTTTCCAGAATAATTATTTTATTCAGAATAATTATTTTATTCGGAGTAATTATTTTATTCAGAATAATTATTTTATTTGGAATAATTATTTTATTCAGAATTTGGAGGCAATGCGGTAGGGATAATTAATATTAGTCGATAATATCATATAATTTATTTTAATTAGGCCTATTAGTTATTATTATTATTATTATTTCAATTATTAATTAATAATTGAAATAAATTCTATGATATCATCGACTAATATTAATTATCCTTACCGTATTGCCTCCAAATTCTGAATTGCTATGAATAATAATATTTATTTGTTACCAAACATGTTTTGCTTAAAGTTTTAAACTGAAATAAGCAGCAGCTCAATTTTAAATTAATTATTAATTACAGGTTATTATTACTAAGGGCCGTCCATACAGTACGTCACGCTCCAGAGGGGAGGGGTGTAAGAAAGTGTGACAGCTCGTGACAGGGGAGGGGTCAGGCCATGTGTGACGTCACACATTTATTTGTTAAATTTTATTTCTAATTTATTTTATTTTCTAGTAGAATTTAATAGCTTTAAAAATAATTTTCAGAAATTTTGTGAAACATTTGAATTAGTTTTATGTCAAAATAGCATGAAATGCATATCTCCTGAATGTGTTGTTCACCATTCCTCTCGCTAGGAGCGATAGTATGCTGTTGCGAAGCCTTGTTTTATGTATAGCCTTGCTTTCGTCATGCCGGAAGTATTATTATTTCTATGTTGTCCGCTGCATAATTATGTCACTGAGCGACAAACTCGGAATTTAATTTTTACATACAATAGTAATTATTATAATACAACATTTTGAGGATTCAGAGGTAATATTGTAGCGACGTATGACTACGCTACAGGTTTATGGTCGATAATATTTTAATATTATTATTTTTATTTAATTTTTGATCGGTTTCAGAGATCTGATATATATATATGGTTTTCTTTCGGTGCTTCATGTGACCTAGATTTTAATGTTGATGCGTGTTTGACACGGGTCACCGCGACCGCCTGTCTAGGCAGCAGCCGCTGCTGTGTCATTAATTGGTATATTTTCCCACGATAAGGCAATCGACGCCTCGGCCGTCTTCAAAGAGCGTGCCGCTCTGCTGTCGACGGCCTGGCAATCTTTCGCACGCTTCTCTGCGGTGGTTCGACGGATGGAGGGAGCGAGCAATACAGTCAGACAGACAAAGAGACGCACTGAAGAGGACGTGCTGGCCTGTGTATGTGTTAATAGCTCTCTGCTTCCTCAGGTTGAATTAGTGCATTTGAGGTTACGTGATCTCACGTCTGAGGGCGCTTTTCAGAAAGAGAGATAGAGGGAGAAAGACAGTGAGCTACAGACCGACGACAGACATACTCGGAAGGCCGCAGCTGGCAGCTAATTCTTGCCGCCTTGAAACAGCTGCGTTGCTGCTGGGTTGGCGCGTGCAGCTCTCTAGCTGCGCATGCGTAGTAAAGGGGACGCTCTGCAGACCAGGCAGTTATAAAAGCGAGAGGGGGCAGCTAAAGCGCAGACGTGCACAGGATTTCAAGGCAACTGGATGTATTGCGGCTTTTGGTAGTCTTAGGCTCGATCGAGTTAGTGAAGTTTGGCCAGGATAAAGTGCCGCTTACACTAGTCTTCGGCGTCGTTGTTGTCGATTCATTCTCTCTCGACATGGAGTCGATTTAATAAAAGAGTTAGTTTGTTGCGAGAAATATATCAGCGTTGTTGCGAGTTTTGCCTTCGCTTTCGCATTGGATCTACTCCTGGATTAATCAGTCAAGGCCTCTCTTCGCCCTGTCACACGGAGTGATTTATCGTGGGCTTCGAATCGTCAGCGTTCTGAAATTGTGTTGCGAAGCGGTTGTTCGTATGTTTGCCTAAGGGCGTCTTTCTCAAACGGCTTGGATACATAGCCGAAATTGTTGTTCATTGCGTGAAATCAGCGACGGATTTAGCTGATCCTTTCGGGCGTTTCAAACTCGACGCCTTTCTGTGTGTTTCGTCTCCTTCGACGCTGTTCTTCGCACACGATCGGCTTTGTCCCTTGTCTTCGGACATAAGGTACGCTTTATTGGGGAATTAATACGATCGGTTATTAAGACATTTTGGGCTGAACTGAAATTGGCTGTGGGACTTGAGAGTCAAACGGGATTTAATTTAGGCATACTCCGGTTGATAGGTGTTTGCATTGAATTATTGCATTTGATTCTCATTGAATGTCTTTACAACGGATAGGAACTGATAATTGAACTTACTGACTTTTATGTTTGATTGCTTTGAACATAATTGATGTCAATTGAAGGCTCAATTGATTGTGAATAATAAGAAATATTAATTAAACTTCTGACTTTGATCATTGATGGCATTGAATGCAACTGACGTTGAATGAATACTTGATTGATTGTGAGCTATAAAGATAGGAGTCATTTCTATAGCGCTATGGAGGAGTCTAGGCCAGTCACTCCTGCTCAGCCTTCTAGGCCCCCTTCTTCTATGGAGATATTGCTCGAGGCAATACAGACTAATGCTAAGTCGACTCAAGAAGCTATGCAGATGCATGCCAGGGACGCACAGGAGGCGATTGCCACGGTGGAGTTTAATGTCCTGGCAGTGCAATCAAATGTTAGCGATGCTATTTCCTCAGTGCAATCAAATGTAAGAGAGGAGATAAGAGAAGAGATTTCGGCTGTAAGAGATAATGTCAGGGAAGCGCTGACGGAAGTTGTATCACGATTGGAAAGGCTAGAGGCATCGCCGGTACCCAAGCCTGCTGTGGATTTGAACCCTGGTTACCTCACCGCTATTACCACTGCGGACGCGCCATACCACTCGACCATCGGCCTGGAAGAAACTTTGGGTGCTAGGCCTAAAGATTTCGCACACCCTGGTATATTGCGAAGAAGTGATAGATTGGCTAGTAGGCCGCCAATTTCATGTAGGGAGTCCGGCAGTCGAAATAACTGGCCGCCTTTCCATCGTTGGGATTCGAACCCGGAAGTCACCTCATCCTTTCCTCCCTCTATCTCTAGAGCTCGTCCACAGCAGCACGCGGTCCCATCGAGCGAAGATCCGGAAGTGGCGACTCCGGGGAGGCCGATAGGGGCGGGCGTTACAATATTTATATAATTTAATCATTATTATCACGAACCTATAAACAATTATATTACGTCATTCTTTAAAATATATGATACCAAGCCATTGTATTATCTAATAAATACCCACTTTCATTTGTCATCGTATATTAAAACAAAATTACACCACGCTTTTTATTTTAATATCCACTAGCGGTTCCTAGTACCTAAAATCCGACCCGGCTCGGCCAGCGTGTCTAAAACCCGGGATAAAAGTTGATTTCCCGTCACTATCAAAGTGTGTTTTAGATTAAATTTTAATTAGGTGTTAATTAAAAAAAATTGTTCGAAAGTGTGACGTACTTTAGGGGGGGGGGTGGTCCGAGATTTGTGACAGTTTGTGACAGGGGAGGAGGGTTAAAATGGTCAAAAATAGCGTGACGTAGGCTACTTTATGGACGGCCCCTTACAGGTTTCATTGCAAGAAACCTGTCGATAACAAGGAAATAAATTAGGCGCATCTCGACACAAGTCTCGATTTTCTCTCCCTTCCTGCTAACTGTGCTAAGCTGCTCAGAACACCATTTCAAATTACCAATATAGGTCTACCCGTACTCAACACAGGTCTACCCGTACTCAACACAAGTTCTTATCTGCACACGGATCGCGAGCAGGGAAGTCTGTCAGATAATTAGGCTATACACAAGCAATCATGATAAACTTGAACATTATTTTTTTAGTTGGGCCTACACGCAAGGCCGTAGCCAGGATTTTATTTGGGGGGGGAGCATTTACTCGACCTTCAGCAAGTCCACAAGCAACCGAATCAACGGACTAAGGGTTGGAGATTGAATCAATCTATTGTAAAGTGTCACATAAAATGTAGGCTAGAAACAAGAGCTTCAAAATGAAATCTCATTGGCCTTTGGATATCGTGATTGTAAATACAATACTTCATGGAAGCATTATTTCATTTGGGGGGTGTGGCCGTCCAAATACCTAAAACACCACCCCTAGCTACGGTCTTGCCTACGCGCAATCGCTTCATTTATGCTTCTTAGTCGATGTTGATTTGCGTTGATATGGTATTAGCAAAGACCTTATAGTCTATGCTGTGGGAGGAAATTTTCCCGAAAACCCAATTTCACGGGTGGCGTACCGCTGGAGGTCGTAGTGTGGTGGGGTGTTGTGGGGGTGGTTATGGGTGAGGGAGTGGTTGGGGTGTGTTGGGGTTGTGGCCGGGATCGGGTCGAATCATAAGTTTCCCGGCTAGTGGTAGCCTATAATAAACAAACGTAAATCGTTTCTATATCCAACAAGTATATTCTATTTTGCCGAATATAATAGTGATATATGTGGCGTCTGTCGTTGCTAGAAGCTATCCTACCACCCACTACGTGGCGGCACGATTTGTATGATTTGACCACCATCCAGACCAAATACACAGCGGCGATAGGATGTGCCATATCTTAGTCGTAGACTATAATATCTTTGGTATTAGCCGTTAAGGTGGCGGAGTTTACACTTTCGCTACAAATCAGGCTATCGATTTATTTTATTTTAAAGACGAATTTCATAGCAGTTTACCTGTGTTGCCATGTTAATGACGTCTTTCGTAGCCATTTGAATCGCCTTTCTTTTTTCCTTTTCGCTCTTCAGGTATTTGTCAAGGAAGCCATTAGCGGCGAACTCCGTGATGACGTAGAAGGGATCGGAACGCGTAGACACTCCAATCAACTTTACTATATTCGGATGGGTCAGCTTCTGAAGGTTGATGGCCTCACGAAAGAAGTCACAGGACTTGACGATCCATTGTTGCTCCGTGGCCTCCGTGGTGAACGCCTTCACCGAGACATCCTGGTTGCGGTTTAGTTTTCCTGAATCAGATGGTTGGCAAAGCGTCAGGGCTTTTTTAACGTGCAGTTGTACACAAAATGTGCAGTTCTAAATGTATTTGTGCAGTTGTAGAAGCACTTATATGTACACTGAAAAATAGCAAAAAGGTCATTGTCCTCCGATCGGAAGTAATTTACCATGGAAGATGGGAATGGAATGGAGTTGTGCAGTTCTAAAATTCCCTTTAAAGAAGCCCTGCAAAGCGTTGACGTGCTTAAGCAATTTTTGCACGAGTTAATGCGATGTTCGGATTAAAAGTAGTTATCCAACTTCTTAATCGAAGCCAGAAGGAAAGAAGTTCAGGGCTATGGAAAATGGTGATGCACTGCGCATTGGAACCTACGAGGCTTTCAGCCCGTGGACCATGAGGATGATGATATCTAAGCAATGACATCAGCCTCTGTAATAGGCCTATAGCCTATTGGACAGCCACGAGTCATGGTATCAAAACGTTGCCCCTCTGCATGAAAAGTACCTGTCTCCCAACGGATTACCTTAATAAGTATCGTGTTCAGTCGGTGGATCTCCCGTGTGACCTTATAAGGTAAAGCAGCTTCTTCTTTGATGAGACGCCAACTTCAATGAGAGGTCGGCAAACTATGGGGTTGATATCAATAATAGGCATTTCGTCATGCCACCTGATCAGATCCATAGCGATCGCGACATTAGCATTCTCTCTAAGACTCTAACTACACTGTGTCCGGGGGAAAAGACCCATTTTGTAAATATTAAAATAAATAATAATTATTCATCGATTTTTACAATTCAAGCACCATTTTAATCCTGAAATATTTGTCTAACACTGGGGAAAATATAAAAGTTCTTGTCGCAATAATGACATCATACTGACGTCATCTGCATCAATATTCATTTAGCATGTCAATCATTCATAGTTTCGGCTGTTATGTTGGTTTTTGTTAAAACAGAAATCTATTTAATGGAACCAGAAATGAAAATTAAATTTCGCATTCCGCTTATTCACTAAAGGGAATGTGTGCTATATAAAAAGTGGTGTCTGATATCCGGGAATATTCGGAACAATAGCCTATACATTTCAACAAAATGGCGCTTCAGCTCACTGAGTTCGTCAATCTGTTGAACTGTTGACTAAGGAGACTCGGGATTTCATTCCTCTTAATCTTCTGGCGCTAAACGCCCACTCACCTAAATCTCTCTGATAATAAGATTTGAAGACTGATGGAGGAGAGCGTGTACAAGACAAGGATAAGAGACATTGAAGAACTCCGTGAGCGAATATTGTTAATGCCTGCATGGGAGGATTTTGATCAGCAGGTTATGAAATTCAATGCTGCTACTGGCTATTTGCGCGAACGTTTTGAAGCTTGCGTTGAGGCCGAAGGTGGACACTTTGAGCACATATTGTCATATAACATAATTCAGATATAAAAATTAAATTAAACTAACATTTATTATTGATAAATGACATCTTAAAATGATATTGAAATTTTAGAAAATTTTGCGTATTGTCTCATATACTCAAATTTTTATGCAAATGACGTCATTATGACGTCATTATTGCGACAGGGGCTTTTGTATTATCACCATTGTTAGACAAATATGTCAGGATTAAAATGGTGCTTGATTTGTAAATATCGGTGAATATTTACTATTTGTTTTCATATTTACAAAATGAATCTCTTTTTCCCCGGACACAGTGTACAATAATGATTATATTCTGCTCACAACGGAATACCAACGGATTGCAGTTTACATGTGCACGTACGACAGAGTAAACAAGATTTGAGCAACATTCGGATATCCATATTCTAAAGCTATGCATAATGAACTCACCGCGCCAAATGTCCGTGTATTTTCCGCGGCATAGTTTGTCATGTAGTACCACGGCTGACGGTTGAATCTCAGTCAAGTTGTAGTCGGCTAAAACAGGAATAATCGCACACCATTGTACGTTCTAACCACTCTGATAGGTCTACATCTTTACAGCAAGGCCGTAGCTAGGGGGGTGTTTTGGGTGTTTGAACACCCCCCGAAATGGAAAATGTGAAAAATAATATAATGCATTTACGAGCATATGACGCAAAAACCATGAAATAAAACCATGAAAACACCCCCCGAAATGGAAAATGTAGTTTTTTGGGAAGGGAAATTGGTGAAACACCCCCCGAAATAAAATCCTGGCTACGGCCTTGCTTTACAGGTCTATAAACTGTCCAGCGTTGTAAAGAAAAACAATATTCACTTATTCAGCCACTATGTGTGCTATGTTTTGAATTCGATTATTTCAATCTTTGGCTGTTTAACCACGAAAATAATATTTGCTAACAAAAAATTTGTGGAATTATCCATTATTCGAAAACAGGGCCTGCTTAAAAAATGTGGGACCTGTTCGGAAATCTTTTGGGGAGATCTTCGGCCGAAAAATCTGTTGACATTTTTTATTCGTCTAGTCGAAATTTCCTCAGAATATAACAATTTTTTCCTCAAATTTTTTCCGCATGTGTGGGCCCCTAAAGTTTTTGGGATCCTGTTCCATCGAACACGTTGAGCATGTCTTAATCCCACCCTGTTCAACTCCGCCACAGGATACAACTCCGCCACAGGATACCTCTTGGGGTATCCTGTGCCTGTCCCAAGCCAGGATAAAGGAGGAGGGTTCTGCGGTGTAACCCACCCAGGTAAAACAACTTGCGCAACAGAAACAGTGCAGAACAGAGTGGAATGGAGAAACTGCATTGCCCGATGTGCAGAGCTGCACGGGAAGGACTAAGGTCTAAGGTTCAAGAATGGTTTTGTGTGAAGCGCGATATGGTAGACCTACCACGTAAGCGGGATGTTCTGAAAGACAAAATGCAGTTCAAATTGTTCAATCTATAAGCTGCATTCAATGAAGATTAAATCCTGTAATTAGGAAGACAGCATTTGTTTTAATAGAGTACCTCCGGGACTCGTCAGAGGTCCAGAAGATATGGCGCTGGTTTGTTTCCTGGGCTGCAGCGTTGGCTTTGGTGTAGCGCGCTGCTGTAGGCCTACCTCTTCATACGTGTCTATAGACTGAAAAAGTGTAACTGTTTCAGCTGTAGTTCTGGCTAACAATAATAGCCTACAGTAACTGACAACAGCAACAACATCAGTGTTCAACAAGAGGCAATTACAACAATGGTTTAAAGCTTTCTTTTCTCAATACTGTGGGGTGCGGTATATAGTGCAATGGGTATATTCGTAGCCTTGCATCCAGAGAGTTGCAGGTTCGAATCCATCTCAAGCCGCCTCGTGGGGATCTCGGGCAAGTCCTTCACTCGCAACTCCATTTCAGTGTCCGCGCTGTAGTCGGGAGCTCCTCTGAGCGATTTCTTGTACGAGCGCTATAACAAGTGCACGCACATATACATTATACAATGTACATACTAAAGTAGATCTTTACCAATTTCGGTTGGGTGCAAGCACAAATTACTGCTTTTACAGATGCCTGTCGTGTTTTATGCATGGGCTAATTAATAGCCTATACAAGTGCAAAACCTCATTATGTCTCAGGTAGAAGAAACACTGCTATTCGTCAATGGTCACATAATATTCAAGCATGACATCTACCTCGTAAACGCTATCCGAATCTGGTTCAGGAACATGTACACAGTCTGAATAAGGATCATCGTCGTCAACATATTGTGGGGAATAAGTGTAGTAGTTGTCGTCGTTCTCAAGTCCCTTCTCCATAATGTTCACTAGAAATTGAAAAGACATCGCGCAGAAGATTTCATCTGCAATATGCCAGTAATTATTGAATGACCAACAGAAAGATTGGCGCATACCAGTCCATCACAGCTTTCTCGAATTAAGCTTGCATGACGTCACCATCGCAATCATAATATGCAGCCGCAATGTTTTTTTAAATATAAAATGCACATCCTCATTATTCATTAGGCCACTCGTACTATATCGCTGCTAAAATCAAACTTGATTCGAGAAAGGAAAAAAGTTAAACAAAATGTTTTGAATTTCACAGATAAATCAATGCATTATATTATAAAAACAGCCTAAAGTGCAAATAGGAAACAAATCAGTGCGAATGAGTCGCGCAGATTGTAAATATGCCTAGGCCTAAACTTCAGCTTCTTGTGCTTTATGGAAAATGTGTGTCTCATCAACAAATAACTCTATTTGCAGATTAAGACTAACCTTTAATTTTTCCAATTATATTGCCAGCATTATACGAAACAAGGTCGTCAATGTCGACTGGCACGAGTTCAGTTACTGGAATGGTGGCCTTTGTTTTGAGCATCTTGTGCATTCTTACATACTTTGCCATCAACTCTTTTGCTCTTGACATCAACATGGTTCCAGTTGAACTCAAGTCAGCGATCGAACCCTGCTCTTGTAGTTCTCGTGTCCTCGTCAGGAAGCTTTCCAGCTCAGCCAGGTATAGCTCAGTTTCTGTTTTCTCGGCTGAAAATTCTTTCTGTCTTCTTTTCTTCACAATGTTCAGGTATTCCAATAATCTTTTTTCATGATGGTCTACGATTCGCTTTACCTCTGTACTTCGCTCGTGAATGTCGACCTCCGTTTTAGCGATCATGTCGAGCATCGACTTTGGCAGCTCTTGGTTTAACATATTATTCATTTCTTTCGACAGGCGAGCAACGTTGGTCACATCCTCTGCTAATAACTTCTTCACTTTATCCGCTCTTTGCTTGACATCTTCAGATCTGTGACCTTTATGATTTTCCTGGAAACACAGCTGGCAAACTGGAGCAAAGCAGTCCACGCAGTATACAACCAATGGTTTATTCGGATGCTTTTCGCATGTCTTCGACTTAATCGTGACCAATGTGGACTCATTCAAACCCTCTAGATTGATAAATTCGTGCTTCCCGGTGATCTTGTTTCTTTTATGGTGAAATGCGCAGTCTTTACACATGTTCTGCTGGCATTGTATACAGTGCTTTTCGGCAACTGGTATCACTTCATCAGGATTCGCTGCGTTCTCTCGACACACATCACAGCCTGATTCTTTCGACGCCCAGTCTGGCGTTTGGGCGATCTCTGCTAATTTCTCCGCAAAGAGGTTTCGCGGGAAACCCTTGACGCCCTCGACAGGAATCCTCCATTCTCGCCGACATATGGGACACGAAATCTTGTCTGTTGGTTTTTTGATCGCAACACAGGATTCCAAACACTTCAGACAAAACGTGTGACTGCAAGGCAGTGTTCGTGGGGAGGTAAAGGTCTGCGTACAGATACAGCACTTTGTCATATCATCGGCCTCTTTTAACTGTGTTTCAGACGTTTGTCTATTGAACTTTGCATAGTCGTAAGCCATTGTTTTGAAAATCAACGAACCTATAGGAAAATACAAACTTCAGAAATATTATAACGTATATTATTAAGTTCTTATTTTGTTGCATTTGGTTTGTCAATTTTCGACAAGCTTCTTAATGTGCAATCGTGCATGATAGGCCTAGGCCCAACCATAACGGCGCAACCTCTTTTGTGGTTTGTTCATCAGTTGAATTTCAGCAAGTAGATTTTTTGAATAAATAATTTACGAGGCGACATTCGGCATGATAAAATAGCAACAAATCATGGCCGGAGTTTGGTTTCCGTTCTTGGAGGGCTAAATTTGTTGACGAGCGGCACCGAAAAATATTTTCTCGGGTCCAAAAAGTTGATGACTTTTTTAGTCTTCGGTGAGGTATCTCGGCGAAAAATGTTTTTTTTTTAGTCATTTGTAAGTTTCGCGTTCGTGAAAAGAACCATTTTCCGAGCAAATTTCGGACTCTGGGCCTTCTTGGAGTGGGGGGTTAAGCCCGAGAAAAGATACCATTTAGACACGGTAAAAATGACTCTGGGTCATCTGGGGGGCTTGGCCCTCCTAGTAAGGCCGTAGTTAGGGGGTGTTTTGGGTGTTTGAACGCCCCCCCGAAATGAAATAACGTAAAAATTAAATAACAGGCCTACATTTACTAGCTCATGATGTAAGAACTACAGTGTGCAATTAAACTTAAAGCAGAAAATAGTCGAAAATCGCGATAAATAGTGTTTTTTTGCATCGCCATGAACGCATTACGAGTCGAAAAAGGTAAAAAAATACAATCCTGGCTACGGCCTTGCCCCTAGCCCCTGATAAACTCCGCCCATGCAACAAATCAGTATTGTAAGCTTTGATTTTCATTACGGTACCAGTGGTGTGCAATAATTATAGTTGTTCTGTTTCAATATTATTAGGGTTTCTGTCATTCCTCGGTCACCAACCGCGAACACGCATCTGGTTCTTATCTACGCTGCCGAGGAACTTGCATCAAATCACATTTCGAAAGTTCGTCTGGAGTCTCTGAACCAATAGCCTACTCAGTGGAACTCGAAAGACCTGGAGACTGAAACGAGGCACCTCACGCTCGCACATGA
Organism: Lumbricus terrestris; assembly: GCA_949752735.1. Lineage (NCBI taxonomy): Eukaryota > Metazoa > Annelida > Clitellata > Crassiclitellata > Lumbricidae > Lumbricus > Lumbricus terrestris. The sequence continues at coordinate 8,152,186 of OX457038.1, read as the reverse complement.
AAGCCTCCACCGTCCAGCCAACGTTTCTTGCAAACAAATCTCCAGTGCATAAATTAAACTCATTTTTTAAATAAAGAAACAACTAAAAATAAATTCGTTTTGTCCGGATTCAAAGACCTATAATAGGCCTATGCTGCTGTGGTCTGACCAAAAGTCAGCAACTCTTTGAAAGTCATCTGAAAGCAGCTTTCTTCCTCAACCACAAAAGCTCTTGCGAGCTTATTTGAACTCAGAGGCAGTATTTAAAATTCCCATCCAGAAATGACATTCCCCACGAAATATTTGCGAGGTGTTGTTATCTTATATGCAAATACGTACTAACGGCTCTATAGCATCTTCCTTCTATGCCGGTTTCTCACAAAGAGACCTTCACTGACAGAACAGGATATAAAATTATATTAGTCAGGGTGCACCGAGCGGCTTTTAAAAGCGTCTAATCGCAATTTGATGTAGGCCTATTTGTTAACATAAAATCCATGAAAAAGTTATCGACGCAACATTGCAGATTAATAATTATTATTAAGCTAGAGCAAAAGATTCACGCAGTCTTACTATTCCCTACAAAGCAAAAAGTTATAAATTGCTAGTTAAAAGCTAGTCGCACTATTCTACCCAATTTAGGCCTACTACTTATCGACCATGGGCCGAACTCAGCAGGCTGCGACTTTAGTCACGCTTAGCACCAGTATGACATTTATTATGTAGATGTCCATATTTTGCCCAATGTGGGTCTTTTCCCCATAGTGCTATATGAAAGCGAGACGTGGACGAAGACGAAGGCGTTGGATGACAACATTGCTGCGTGTGAACTGTGGATATGGAGAAGGCTGCTGGGAATATCGTGGAAAGAGAAGAGAACAAATGAATCTGTGCTCCAGGACATAGGTCAACTAAGAGGGGATATGTCGTTGCTGCAGAGAATCTTCAAACAGAAGCTGATGTTTTTCGGTCACGTGATGCGCACGGATGGACTGGAGAAGGCGATGATGCTGGCATGTGGGGAGGGTACGAGGAGAAGAGGACGACCGAGGATCAGATGGATGGAGGATGCACACAGGAGGACAGGGATGAATCTTGGACAATTGAGGGATGTGACGCAGAACAGAACGGGGCGGAGAAGGTTGGTCTTGACGGTCGCTAGAGTTCCTCGAACTGACGGCAGAAGGTGACAAGGTGGGTCTTGAGGGCGCTCATTTCCTAATAATGAACTATAAAATCACCAATGGACAAAATTCAAAGTCTTTGACATTTATCGTTAACTAGGCATTGCAATGTTACGAAGTATGTGAAATGATAGGCATATCAAATGATAGATCTACTGCTTGACAACATTAGAAGCATAATATTATGAACAGGCAAAATCTTGTCCAACGATGTTACCCGGATTCAAACCAGCAGCCGCATGATTGTCAACTTATAGCATGCCACCTGTAGGCTACCAAACATGCCATTGTATCGCACGTCTACTTACGTGACAATTATTATTTTATTATAGCCTAGTATTATTTATTATAGCCTAGTACTTTCTCGACCGCCAGTCACAAGTCATCTCAAGTTCTCCAACCGAGCCATATCCATCTCAGCACCACGCCTTTGGAATGATCTGCCTCCTGAATTCCGATCCTTTTTAGTCCCTCCACCATCACTACTAATCACACACCACAACCTTCCTCAGGCTCCTCTATCCATCACATCGCGGGCTTTTCATTCGAAACTTAAGACACTCCTTTTCACGAACTCTTACCCTGTCTCATCTGATCCTCCACCCTCCAATTTCCAGCCCAGACGACACCCGCCTTAATAGCTGTTCCACACCTCTGATCCTATGGTAACTCGACCCGGACCACCGGGGCGCGGTGGTGTAGTGGTGGCGTCGTCGCCTTGAAGCCGGAAGGTTCGGGGTTCGAATCCACCTTGCCGCGTAAGGACCTTGGGCAAGTCCTTCACTCACAATTGCTAAGCGCTTCGGCGTGAAACTCCGATGCAGTGTCCGCTCTGCATTCGGGAGCGCCTCTGAGTAGAGAGAGAGCTCGAAGGGGCGCTATAACAAGTGCACCTACATACAAACACACAAACAAACAAACAAACAAACCACGGGCTACTCTCACGGACAACCCTTCTAACTCAACGCATTTGATTCTGATCCTATGGTAACTCGACCCGGACCACCACGGACTACTCTCACGGACAACCCTTCTAACTCAACGCAGCGCTCGTGAATAAGCTAGTGCCCCGCGCTTGGCTTTCGAGTGGCGCTTTAGAAATTTCGAGTTTACGATTACGATAGTAGGCCTATCTATTTCGCTGTAGGCCTAATGGAAGAATTCTGCTTACCACCTTGTGATGCTGCGAACAACTATTATAACGTGCGAGTGGAAATGCTAATCAGCGATTCCATGACTACCTTGCGGTTTATAAACACTGGCGAGTTTGCCAACTTGACTAATCTGTCTTGGATTGATGGGTCCTCCGAGAGTCACTTGACGTCGCAAATGACATCAAGATTGTGCAACAACCATCGAAGATAAGACAAATGGACAAATGGGCAGATCTTTGAGAGAGGGTGTTACAAGCATTTTGAGCAATATTCATTTACTTTAATTGTAACTTATTGAGCAACTATAGAGGAAGCCGGGGCAATTTTGGCCATTTTTCTTATTTTTGTAATAAATTGAAACGGGTTGACTGCTAAAATTAAATAAAATCACAATTAAATAAAGCAAGATAGGGACAATACACTGCAAGGTTACTTTTTTGGAAAGAGGAAAACATTTGTGGGAAAAAAATTATTTTGTAAATTGAATTTTTGGCCGGTTTTACCCCAGTACACTGGGTGAATTCGGCCAACACGATTAATTTGATCCTCACAACAAACCAGATGAGGTATATGTGGCGGTTCACACCGAAATCAGCATTGAGTCGGAAATTACACATCAGAGATATTCAGGGAATACCTGGTAGTATGTTTGTGATTTAATTAATTTTTTGCAGAATTTAATAAAAATATTAATTTTAGTAAAAATTTATTTTTTCAAATTTTTTAAAACACAATATAGAGTATGAAATGATGCGTTATAGTTATATTTTAAATTAAAACTGGGTATATTGGTGCAAAATATAAAGTTACTACCCTAAAATAGGCACTATGTGCCATTCCTAACATCTCTGGGTAAATTCGTCCACATGGCCGAATTTACCCCGACCCACCCACCCTCCATACAATCTTAACGAGCATGGACCGCATTTTTGGATCATTAATTTGGATGACCAAATTGGTCAAAAATATAGTGGTTTGCAGAATAAAAAGCAAATAATTAATATTTGAACTAGATTGCCTTCTATTCTTAGCTTTTACTGTCACAGTATGGATAAGTGGCTTAGGCTCGAACTCATTTTTTTGGCTTTTATCAAATTATACTCACATAAAAGCAAAATTATCTCGATAAACATACTTAATATGATATTATACGCTAGATGGCAGCATTAAAATCTTCCTCTGACCACTGGTTTCCTTGAAATCACCCTGGCCGAATTTACCCCATGGCCGATATTACCCCGTCTTCCCCTAAGCTAATCAACTCGCAACTTGAATTTACTAATGCGCAATCAATAATATGTCTGGTTATAGTCTAGTAAATTTTGTTATTATCATTATTTTATATTATTATTGTTATTATTATAACCGGGTTGTTAATTTTTAGTTTTTGATTTAACTTTTATAGTTCAATATTAGTTATATTAGGGCAGCAAGTCCATTGCCGGATAGCCCAGACAAAGTGCCCTTGTATCAGTGGCGTAGCCAAGACTTTATGATGGTTTTTGGGTTTTTTATGGCCTGGCCGGATGCCCTTTCTGACACCAACCCAACAGTATTACAGTAAATAAAAAGGGAATAAAGGTAAAAAGGGAATAAAGTAAGAAAAACAATTGTTACTACAAGCAATTGTTTTGTTTTTCTTATTTAAGTGGATAAATAACCTTTAAAATAACTTTTTACTAGGCCAAATGAACGGGGGGGGTTTTAACCCCCGAAACCCTCTTGTCTACGCCACTGTCTTGTATGAAACAGCGTTGTAGCTTTGAATTATGACTAGCCCTATGTTACTCTGGACCATGTCTGTCGTGCACGCGTCGCCAGAAAACCTCGACAGCCAGCTTCCGATCTCGGACACACAGGTGGAATTCCTTACCAGACCAACTACTGTTTCCAGAACGATGTATAGCCTACTGCTCCTGCCTGGCGGGCTTTAGGCTACTGCTGCTCAAGACCGAGCCAGGATCGAGCGCTTATCATCAAGAGTCCGTCGATCATGGTAGCCTACTTGCCTGATGACTCGCCTACTGCGACTGAAATGGTAGATCTTGCTGATGCTCGTCTTCTAGCTGTCGTTTCCATAAACGACTTGTTCGACCGTTTTCCCACCGGTTGCTGATCGTGCTTACCAATTGACATGGGCGCCCGCAGAAATTTTCGCAGGGGGGGCAAAATTTTTACGATAGTCACGATTAAATTTTGTAGTAGCAAGAGCTTGAAAATGCAATGCTGCATGGAAATTAGGAATACGGGTATTTTTCAAAAAGGTTTCTTATGCAAATTTCTCAGTTTCATTTTGTGCATAATTTTTAATATGAATAGTTTCCTTAGATATTTGTTACAAATCAAATAGCAGATCTATGTTAAAAAGTAGTTTCCTAAAGGTGTGCTTTATAATTCCATAGAATGAACGAATGACTAAATGAACGAGAAAGGTGTCCGTTTGTAAGGGGCAATTGCTCCTTTAGCTGCATGCTTCCAAAGCGCCACTCGAAAGCCAATCGCAGGGCACCAGCAGTTTCACATGTTCTGCATCGAGTCAGAAGCCTATTCCCAAGAGTAGTCAGAAAGAGGTCCGAGTCTGGTAGCCAGAGGGCCAGAGTAACTGTTAATGCGGGTGTCATTTAGGAAGGTGGAGGATCTGAGGATCAGATGAGCGTGGGTATCAATTCTTTTTAACAGATCTCTTTGTCAGTTTTGGGTTTAAATCCTGAGGAGTGATAACCAGAGCCAAGTTTATCTACAGTTTGACCTCCCTGGATTCTGTACTGGCAGCTTGCTAAATGGACAAAATGGAGCCTGGCTTATAGAGGACTTGGTTTATATAATTACAATGCTGGTGAATAAGTAGATCTCCCTGATGTAATTTCAGTATACTTTGAGAGAGTTTCAAATTTTTGCGTTAGTATTTAAGTTTTTGCTGTTGTGATTAATTGCATTACAGCTGGATTCCACTTGATGATGATGATGATGGTGCTCTGCCCGAAGGCAGGTTCATTGGCTTTACGCCTCTGGGGATGAGATGAGTGAGGTGGTTTCCCGTTGCCTTCCTCACAGACAATGATGGGTAAGCAACTTGCCCAAGGTCGCTCCGCAGGAGCTTGCGCCCCTGCGTCCCACACGTGCTAGCCCGAGATATCTAAATCTCTAAATGTTAACTCCCAGCCCGGGGCTTGAACCGCAGTCCGTTGCAACCAACAGACGAATGCAGCTGCCGCTTACCGGTGTAGCTAACTAGGCCAGTGGATTCCACTTAAGTAGGCCATAATCGATAGGCCTAGGCCTACTGTTTGCATGGGTGCCCGCAGGAAGGTTGAAAGCCAATGGTCATTGTAAGAGTTTTTAGAAAGAGCTTGAACATGCATGGCAGAAAGTTATAAAAGCATGTTTATTTCTATAGAGATATCTAAATGTGGATTTCTGACTTTCATTGTCTGTAGGCCTATCATTCGTATCATTGGTGCATTAATGCAAAGAAATTTGTTGAAAACCCAAAAGTAGTAGTTTGAAAAAATAGGTTTCAATTTTCCAGGGGGGGCAAGTGCTCCCCTTGCCCCTATGTGCGGGCGCCCATGCCAATTGAGGCGCTGGAAAAGAAAAATTGCTTCGCGTCTGTCACCTGCACAATTAATGCGTTTGCCGAATTCATTCATGAATTCTGGGGCTGATGGATTAAACGCTCCCAGGGTCTCCGACTCTCCATGGCCACTGGTTGGAAGCTGTTTTTTTAATTACATTGGTGATGAATCCTCGGAATCCGTCTTATTATTGTAATAATAATAAAAATAATAATAATGATGATAATAATTATTTTTTTTATTATCAGTAGTAGTGGCCTATTAGTATTATTGGTATTATTTGCATTAGGCTATTTGATTTATTAGTATTGTTTAATTTTTGAAAATGGTTACCAAGTCAAGCAAGAACTTCGAAACAATCAAAACTGGGAAGGCAGGTTGTGGTGATGTTGCTTTACTAAGATGTCAAGTAACAAAGCAGTTTGAAATTTGACATTTTGAAATATAAAAGATAACACCGAAAAGAAGCAATTTAGCTGTAAAAAATAGTATCTGTAAAAAATAGCAGTATAATTGTACAATTTATGCTAAGATCGCAGACATTGCATTTTAAATAAAGAGCGATCTTTTGTGAAGAACTTTTTGGTCCACCGATATGGCTGAGAGGTCTAATCGTGTAGGCCTACTTGATCACATCTATTATATGAAATAAATTGCACGTTCAAGATTGATCGTTTCAACATGCGAACATACACGTTTCAACATGCGAACATATACGTTTCAACATGCGAACATACACGTTTCAATATGCGAACATACATGTAAGACTTAAATATTCAATGAGTAGGCCTATGTATGAGTTGAAGTACAATGGACAGATTATTTTGCTGATAGAAAGTTGATTATATTGGTACAATTTTCGGTAGGCCTAAAGAAGAAGTTCAGCTTTGATTTGGTATGTGGGTCAGTGAATACAATCATGTATATCGACTCCATGCAGTTAGATTATGGGCAAAATAGAGAAGAAACGAAGAGAATCAAAATTTCCAGACTTTATTTAGTTTGTTTCTTTCCTATCTGAGGATCTTTGCTCTATCTATGCAGTATATGAGCTATTCTCACGAGTGCCAGTGCACGCTTTTGCCTAAAATCTGCTTGAGGAGATTACATTTCTATTGGAACTGTTTACGAGTGGTGGATGTAGAGCCTATAATAGGTCTATACAAAGACGCTAAAGAGAGCAGGCATGAGAAATTATCGATTGGATATACATGCACATTGGCGCCCACAGATATTTTCGCAGGAGAGGTAGAGCGAACTATTCACAGTCAAATGTTTTAGCCAGAGCTTCATGCAAAGCCGGTGATTACGAACATGTGCATTTTTAGTTCTTCTTCTTCTTCTTTCTCTTCTTCTTCTTCTTCTTCTTCTTCTTCTTCTTCCTCTTCTTTTTCTTCTTCTTCTTCTTCTTCTTCTTCTTCTTCGTCGTCGTCTTCTTCTTCTTCTTCTTCTTCTTCTTCGTCGTCTTCTTCTTCTTCTTCTTCTTCTTCTTCTTCTTCTTCTTCTTCTTCTTCTTCTTCTTCTTCTTCTTCATTCTTCTTCATTCTTCTCTTCCATCAGTTTCCTGACGAGTGGCTGACCCATCGCCAGAGGGAATAATTCTAACCTGAAGGGAAAGAAGAAGAAGAAGTTTCCTGACGACGATTCCTTTATGCAATTGCAAATTCAGGGATATCTCATAAGCTAAAAAGAATATTTTATATCCAATGGCACATGCTTAGTTGAAATAATCATATTTCATCTTGTCCAAGTAGAATATTTGTTCACAAAATAATGTGAAAGATTCTTAAAATGTAACTATGCCTAGTACTTACAAATACTCGACTAATGAATCAGTATTCTAATGCGATAGGCTAATAAGACATAGGCCTAAGGTATAATAATATTATTTATTCATGCCTTCGACTGAATCTCTTGCTAATATACCGAGTTTGATCAAACCGATAGCCATCGTACTGTCCTCGATCTGAAAACTATCGAATGGTGAGAGCATTGTCATTGCCTTATTGTCATTGCCTTATTGTCGTTAAGCTGTCGTCCTTAAATTCGTTTCACATCAAGTATCATATTTTATGTCATTAAAAAGTCAGTCCGTGGCATTCCGGCAAACACGGATCTTTGAGTGTTGTTCTTGTTGCAAATTGAAACTACAAATCTATTCATTTCATTCATTCATTTCAAACACTTATATAGCGCTTCTTCAAGAGTATCTACTCAGAAGCGCTCCCGACCCAACCACGGTTAAAAAGAATAGTTTTAAGAGCAGAGTAGAACGTAGTCTCAAAGGCTCTAGGCACAAGACGTAGTTCCACAGGAAGCCCATTCCAGGTGTTAGGGCCAACGACAGAAAAGGCACGGTTCTGTGTAAAAGAAGTGCGTGACCTGGGGACTAGAAGCTGAGCCTGTTTAGAAGAGCGGAGAGAGCCACGGCGCTGGACGTTCAGGGTGGAGCAACAGAGCTCCTGCAAATAAACAGGGGCCACACCCGCGAGACAGCGCCAAACCAAGGAAGATATCCGGTAAGTGATCCTTTGTGAAAAAGGGAGCCAATGCAAGACATCCCGCATATAGTCAGTAACATGGCCGAATCTTGGGATGCGACCAACAAGGCGCGCCGCAGAGCGCAAGACCCGATCCAAGCACCCAACCCGAGTCACCGGAAAACCCACATAGAGGGCGCTGCAGTAGTCCAGACGAGAGACGACAAAAGAATGGACTAGCGTTAAGGCAGCATTGAAGGTTAAGGAGCGGAGCAACAGAGCTCCTGTAAGAGCTCCTGTAGCCTAAACTAAAAATCAATAACTAGAATTTGGAATTAATCTGACCAATTTGTCTAATATGCACCTCGTGTCTAATGACGTACAACATGCGACATTAGGTGATAGTGGACATGCTAAATGAGTCTGATAAGGAATGTTTCAAGATCAATATAAGCCTAAGTGTCTTGCGTCTTCGCTAAGCAACAACAAATTTGGCCACGTAAATTACCGAAGCTATTTTTGTGCATGCAATTAATATAGCCAGTAAAATGTTAAATCCTAGCAATACATTGTGTGTACCCAATTATTATTATTGCTTTTTTGCCCGAGGTATTAATGAAGACTTCAAGCAGCGAAGGGCTGAAGATGACACCCCTCCAGTTCTTAACACGGATAGTGGAAGAGAGGTCATTTTTAGCATACAAGGGTCTACAATGATAAAGGCGCGGTGTTGCCCGAAGAACTAGGAGATAAAGTCGATCAGGAGACCGGAGAGGGCGGAAAGAGACCGCGGAGAGGTATTTGTGCATCAAGTCACAAAGGTCTTGAGGAGCTTGTTCAGTTTGAGCTCTTGAGACTAAGGGTAGTGCCACGAATTAGATACGAGAGACAACAGGAAGCCAGTGAAGTCATGTAGACAGAAGTGTGGGAGTAGCTCATTGCGAAGCACAGAAGCCTGCTCCATTGATCTATTCCCGACAGGTTGTCAATGATTGAGTGCAGGATCTCGATTATCGCACGAGAGCAAGCGCATGGAAATGCTTCATCGCCGCTCTACTGTTTCTCTGTCTCGGATGTAGGAAAACGTTCGTCTCGTCCCCTACCCCTCCAGTAGCGGCGCTAGGGGGAGCTATGGGTGCCCCTCACTAGACGCAATAATGAGAATTGTAGAAAAATAATTGGAGGCGGGGGTTCTCAGACGTTGATTTATGCGGTCGTGGGGGTGCGGAATGAAGACTTTACTATGGGGTCCTATAAGAACAACTGGTGATTTGAATCCCATAACTTCCCACCAATTTCAACCCTGACTCGACGTTTTCTGTCTCAGCCATCCCTTACTCTGCTATAGTTCCGGGGACTGGATCGGGTACAAAACCGCCGGGGAGATCGTCTTTCCATAGATATTGATTTCTGCAAAACGAAGTTCAGCATTAATACGTCGAAAGCATCAACATTCAACAATCGCTAAGCTGGCGTCCTGTGGGGTCACGTGTTAGGTCTTATATACCAGTTGCGTCTTATGTACGAGTTGCGTCTTATATACGGGTAGCGAATTA
>OX457038.1:8032258-8137258 GCA_949752735.1 Lumbricus terrestris | reverse complement strand
TAAAAACAATAAGATAACCCGGCTGTTTGAAAAAGTCGCGGAGGCTTTCGTAAAGGTACTTGAAGTCTGGTCTATCGTTTGGATCTTTCTTCCAGCAGCTTTCCATGATGCTGCGCAGTTTGGGATCAGGATATTTGAAGTTGGGTCCGGCTGGTAACAGGAAGTCATGTGTAGTAAGAATACGACTCATCAATTCACTTTCTGTGAAATCTACAAACACATTGAGAACGTCAGATAGTTCTTTGTTTGCAAGGCAATCTTTAACCATTTCCTACCATGAGGGATTACCTACACAAAATGTACCAGACGCCAACTTCGCACACATCAGCTTACAATTACATTTCTTCATTAAAGATCACAAGTGATCTACATGTATGTACAATGGATAATAGAAACGGCATTGTGTATAATGTGAATGCCATTGCAGCGCATTTGAGTGCAATTGCATACTTGGTACTTGTCCTTTTCGCGCGGGCGCATACAGTACCAATCGAGCAACGCAGCTTCACTACCCATCTCTACCCATCGTTAGCGTTTTTACATAATTCAATTACATCCCTAAGCTCATATTTGCAAAAAAACGATGGAAACAGAATAAAAAACGGAAAACGTCGTTTTTTCGAAAAAATAAAAAACGGAAGAAAACGACAAAAAACGGAAATGGAATATAATTTGATATTGTTTCATCTTAAATTGAATTTTTAACTTAAAAACCTTGTTTATTTATTTATTTTTATCCTAATCGGCAAATTACACAATTTAATTAGGCTGGGCCTACCCGACCAAAATTCATTATAAGTGACACTAATCTACAACAGTTATTTTTTCTTATAACTGTCTAATAAGAAATTGAAAAAAAACCTAAAAGTATTAAAATCTTTTCAAAATTAAATTGTGAACATAAGTCTGCATAAATTCATGCTGATCGACAAAACCCAAAATTAAAATCTGTTAAGATGTAAAGGTATAGGCCTAATTGATGTGTATTAACTAAATCATATTGTAGGCTACTTAAAATTGTTACCTAAATAGGCATAAGAAGTTTATATCAAAATAACTCTTATAAATTTTATTTCTTGTAGGGACCTACTAGGTTACATGTAGGCTATCTCTTAAATGATGAAGTTAAACAATTAAATAATGACATCAGTTAGATGAATTTTTGAGAACGTAAGGAATATCACGAAAAAAAGGAAAATAATAACGGACAGTAAATAAATAAGGATGTTAAAAAATATATAAAAAACGGAAAAGCGACGTTTTTGGAAGAGAATAGAAGAAAAAAAACTTTTTATACAACTATGGCCAAGTTTATGAATATGATTGTGCTCGTTTATTTGGTGATCAATCAAGCTTATAATAAATAATATTGAATCGATGCATTAGTCTTCCACATGTTGTTTACCGTCAGCGTATTTACTAACGTGAGAACAAGAGGCAGAAATGGCAAACAAATGAGAATTACCAGGGTATGGTTTGGCATTGAAGGTCAGTATCTCGTAGACTACGATGGCAAACGACCAGACGTCGCTTTTACTGGACCATCTCTGCGATTCGATCACTTCCGGGGCACGAGTCTTCATCGGACTTCCAAGAAGTTCATCTTCGGCGGAAAGCAGGAAATGAATAATTATAAAACCATTGCAATTAATTTTTGGTGTAAGCTTACTTGGCATTGGGGTAACATATAAAATACTACTGATCACTGCAATTGCTTCTCATTGGTCTTCCCAATGTTATTGTCGATATCCTCTACAGTCTGTGCTCAATGCTGCTGCTAGGCTGCTAGTCTGCGCCGAATCTCCCAAAACTCTAAATTCATGACTGAATAACTTCACCGGCACCCTCTCTCTACGCCCGTCTACAATTATTCCAAGTTCTTGTGCGTGGGACTTTCTTCTCTGGATCGATATCTCCATAATTCTCTTTCTCTCTTCTCAAGATCGATTTTTTCTCTCAGGATCCTCTCATTGGGAGCGCTACTGAAAATCCATGTTTAGGAGCGGCTCCATGAAAATTAGCAAGCTCATTACATCACATTCAGCTATACGAAAGGGCCTAGGTGTATTGGTGTAACTTGCAAACGTTACGTGTTTAAATATATACGATATGTGGGTTGGGCTGGGAGCGCTTCTGAGTAGATAGTTTTGAAGGGGCGCTTTTTAGGTGCAAGTAAGAAACAAAGAAATAAAGAAAATAAACATGCATATATCGGTGTGCGTTTGTATCCTTCCTTGAACTCCGGATTTAAGAAATACCGCCATCTCGAAATTGGCAAGTTTCAGTGAATTGCTGGCTCCGACCAGAATAGACTGGGCGGTCAAGAATCGATGAATGCAGCTTCTTGTCTCCAGGTAATGCATTGCGTCAGCGATCTTAAAAGTACATAAATTACGCCTCGTGTAATAATTTGTGTAGGCATATTGCAAAACAGTGTACATGCAAGTCTTAAATCAACTAAGTTGCTGTTATAAATAGCAGAATTTCGGTCTGGTATCCAAAATGCTAAATCTAAATGTATAAGAATTGCGTCCCACAATACCGTGCACCGTACATTGCCAAAATCTATTGCTATTTCTTGATTAGATAGACCCAACTTTTATGAGCTCTTTATTAGAACTCGTTGCTGACCCTTTGGCTGCAATCATTAATTGCTCTCTGTCTACGGGCATTGTTCCATCTGCTCTAAAAATAGCCAAGGTTATACCCATTTCTAAACAAGGTAATAAAGAAGAGCTTGTGAATTATAGGTCAATTTCTATCTTGCCTCTTTTCTCCAAATTGATTGAAAAAGTTATGTATACACTATGTACACGATTACTTAATTAGCCTACTTTACCAAAAAGAATATTCTGCATGATTCTCAACATGGCTTCCAATCAGGTCACTCTACTTCCATATCACTTCTCAATATCCAGAATAATAATATTTTATCCTCTATAATTGATCGAGGTGAATTTGCATTGAACATATTTATTGACATTGCAAAAGCCTTCGATTCTGTTAATCATGATATTTTAAAATCTGAATTACATAATATATGTGTAAGGGGTATTGCCCTTGATTGGTTTAGGAGCTATCTTGAAAATAGAATGCAACTGGTCTCGTGCAACGGTTCATTATCCAAAATCAATCTGATCAAATTTTCGATTGTATTTAACCTGCATTGCCATGTTTATGACGTCCATCGTGGCCATTTGCATCGTGTTTCTCCGTTTCTTCTCCATTTTCAGGTATTTGTCAAGGAAGCCATTGGAGGCGAACTCTGTGATGACGTAAAACGGATCGGATCGTGTCGACACGCCAATCAACTTCACTATTGCAGGGTGGCTCAACTTCTGAAGAATACCAGCCTCACGAAAGAAATCGCAGGAATTAACAATCCATTGTTCCATCTTGGCCTCTTTAGTAAATGTCTTCACCGATACGTCCTCGCAGCGATTCAGCTCTCCTGAATAGGAAGTTCACCAATATGCAGGCGTATTGAGACAAATCTGTGGGTTTATTGGAATAATAATAATTATTATTTCTAACAGGAAATTGTTAGAGTTTAAAATCTAAAGCATTTAACCTGCAATAATATTTTATGGTGCCGTTAACAATTATTACTGCTATCAGCGGCGGATACAGAAATTTTCGAAAGGGTGGCCAAAATATTCGGTCTTGGGACAGGGAAACTACTAATGGGGGCCACGCCAACTTTCCGAGCCAGAATAGCTGGTCAAAAATAAAGAAATTTCTAGATGGAGTCTAAGGCAGGATTTACCCTCTTGAATCCGCCCCTGACTGCTATAACGTCTTTTGTTGAGACCGAAAGAAAAGAGGGTTAACAATTTAGCAGAACTACGACTATAACACGTGTCAGGAATTAGTTGATGCGTAGGCCGATAACGTGAGTAGCCTACATCTTTGTCCTAAAGCTGTAGCATGCGAAATGCCCACACTTACCGCGCCAAATCTCCGTATATTTTCCTCGGCATAGTTTGTCATGTAGTACCACGGCTGACGGCTTGATCTCAGTCAAACTACTGTTGCCTAAAGCGAGAAATGGCTCACAGTTACTCGGTTTAGTTACTTATCGTCATGGGATATCTGAAAACTGGTCTAGAGTAGTCTGTCTATAAACTGTCGCATGACAATGGACGACAATGTGTAGGTCCCTATGCCTATGTATTTAGGCCTATGTGCCCTTGCTATATAGCGCACTCGCTCCCAACTGCAGCGCGAACACTGAATCTGAGTTTCACGCTGAAGCGCTGAGCAACTGCGAGTGAAGGACTTGCTCAAGGTCCCTACGCGGCGGCTTGAGGTGGATTCAAACCTGCCACCCTCTTGCTTCAAGGGAACGAACATACCCACTACACAACTACAATGTCATGCATAATGTACATAGGCTAAATTATGTCTAATTATCTGTGCTCCATAAAATATTGAGCTCTTTGAATATCTCAGTTACCCGTACTGGATACGATGACTCGGCGAAAAGATCTCGTAACCAAGTATTGGAAAAAAATTATATAAAGCAAAGCATAGGGCTTGTTGAAGAACCAAGACAGCTAGGCACTCTGAAACCAGTGCACAATCAGTAAGGAAACTTTTTCAGTACAGATGAAATGCTACAACCAGGAAACCGAATGATCCAAGAAAACTACCTCCTGGACTGTTGAAAGGTCCAGATGCGTCGATGCGCTGTTGCCTGGGCAGGAACGGTGGTGGCTGCGGTGGACTACAATTATGCTCCTTCGGCACTTCATAGTCGCTGCCTGTGGGCTGAAACGCGGTAGTTAATAATAAAATTCTTAGACGGAATAACAGCAGGTTGTCAACATGAAGTGCGATAGCAATAACAATAGATCTAAGGCATAAATCTAAAGTTCTTAATCTAAAAATAGTTTGCTATCTCGGTTCAAACGCCAACACACTAATCTCAAGCGCACTTCTCGTGCTACATAATTTAATTTGTGTGCGCGCGGATATTGAATAACATCTATGCGGTTCGTTTTCGAAGAGTTGTCTTCATTCAGCATAGCAACTCAATCTTACACATCAATAATTGTCTCTGCTCAGCATAATTCCCATCTGCAATTCACATCGACAAGTCACGCGGTGTCTTACGCACACGTGTATACTGTATAAGTACCAATGCATATTAATTATCATAATACAATCTTTGCACGGCTCAAAAATTAATACAATGTCTAGCTAAAGCATCAACTAGCGTAGCACACACATTCTCCATTATAGACCTTGAGTCCTGTATGCACACGCAAAACTGAAGTAGTTTTAAACGCTTATATAAATAAAAATTAATTTATTCATAAAAAATTCAGTCTCAGTTAAATGTCGCAGTTCTCAAAAACCATTGCCCACATGAGATAATTAATAGACTTACTGAAACTTCAAAGAGTTCATTGCCAGACGTATCACTACCGGAGTCCAAAATACGAAAACATATTACCGATGCAAAAATATTGCCATGACTGCCCATAGAAAAGTCAGCAATAATCAGGACTGAACTAATGTAAACAAACCAGTCAACCTTATTTTCTTGAAACTGTGTTGAAACTATTAAAAGACATCATTTGGCAAAGGCGACTTTTCTGCGTGGGCGTCCGTCCATATAGTTAAGGCACTTATTATTTTTAGATAGGCCTACTGCTAGTACTGCTTGTTGGTTCACCGCCCATTTTCGCACTGAAGCAGAGTCTTGTAGAAAAGACAGTGAACTTTGAGACCGAAATCGAGACAGAGATAACAGTCTCCGATACCGAGGCCCAAGGTCCGAGACAGTTCTGGAATCACGACTGAGGCTTGTGGAATTAATTAGGCCTACACAGGGCAGAACACATTTCGGAATAAACGATAAAAGCAACATATGAACTAATTTCCCAGTTTCCAAACTTACCCAAGCAATACAGTCATACGGAATAAAATAATGGCATAATTATATTAATATATTATGCCTACTAGCTTTATATTTATTAACCACATCGGCACACGACAATTTTAGAGCGCAATACGTTCAGAACCAATGACTGCTTGCGCGAGAACTATGGACACAGGTCCCAGAAGAACAATTATAGTTTCACTTCGACGAATGTTCCCAAAATGTCGAGACAGTGATCTCGAGACGCAGAATCAAGACCAAGACAATAGGCTCCGAGACCGAGACATCAAAGCACCTGTTTCGAAACGTCTCAAGACCGAGTCACTTTCTGAGACCACGCAACTCTGAGCTAAGTCACTAGTAGTGACTAGTGTGTGAATGCAATATGAAATGTAGGCCTACACACAAAAGACTAGCTGTTATTCGTCGTTGTGTCGCACTTGACTGTAAACGCACTTACCTCGTAAATTTCCGTCGAGTCAAGTTCAGGAATAAACACACAGTCTGCGTATTGGTCATCATCATCATCGTATTGCCTCCGAAAAATATAGTAGTCGTCGTCATTCCCTATTTCTTTCTCCATGATGTTGACTTGAAACAAAACAAACATGATTCGTAATCACTTTCTCTGCTTTTGCCAGCACAAGCCGATGTCTTGCAGTAAGGGAGTAGTTCGACGTAAACAAAATAATTTACTACTATAGGCCTATTACATGTTGTCTATCCATACACTCATTTCAGCGCCTTTGGTGTTTCAAAAGAAGCTGTTTGGATTATGTTAGTTGCTGCTAATGTCATCAACATAACAAAATCAAATGCTGGGCGAATAGTGTTAAGGCAACTAGCTCTTACAGACATTTTAGACAGTTTGAGACGTACCCTTTATCTTCCCAATCAGATTGCCGGCACTGTACGAAAGAAGATCTTCGATGTCAACTGACACGAGTTCTGTGACTGGCAAGGCTGCCTTAGTCTTCAGCATTTTATGCAGCTTATCATACTTTCCCTGCAATTCCTGAGCTCTTGATAGTAACATTGTTCCGGCTGAACTTATGTCCGAGATAGAACCCTGCTCTTGCAACTCTCGTGTTCTCATCAAGAAGCTCTCTAGCTCAGCTAGGTATATCTCAGTTTCTGTTTTCTCCGCTACAACTTCTTTCAGCCTTCGTTTCTTCACAATGTTGAGGTACTCGAACAACCTACTCTCATGAAGGTCTGCTATTCTTTTAACCTCCATGCTTCGCTCGTGAATTTCAACCTCCGTTTTTGCGATGCAATCGAGCAACGACTTAGGTAGTTCTTGATTTAACAGATTATTCATTTCGCTCGAGAGGCGCTTGATATTGGTCACAACTCCTACCAGTTGCTTCTTAACTGCATCCGCTCTTTCCTTGACATCTTCAGATTTGTGACCCGAATGACTCTCCTGATAACACAGCTGGCAAACTGGACGGGAACAGTCTAGGCAGTATACAACCAGTGGTTTTCTCGGATGCTTATCACATGGTGTAGACGTTATCGTGATCAATTCTGGCTCCGGTAAGCCTTCTAGATCAATGATCTCGTGCGATTTAGTGATCTTATTTCTTTTGTGGTGATATGCACAGCCTCGGCACATTTTCTGCTGGCAATGAATACAGTGTTTTTCGGCAACTGGTATCTCCTCATCAGGATTCTCTGCGTTCTCTAGACACACATCACAGCTTGATTCTTTCGACGCCCAATCTGGCGTTTGAACGATCTCTGCTAATTTCTCAGCAAAGATGTTTCGCTGAAAGTCCTTAACACCCTCAACAGGAATCTTCCATTCTCGTCGACATATGGGACACGAGATCCAGTCTCCTTGCTTCTTGTCCGCCGCACAGGATTCCAAACACTTCAGACAAAACGTGTGACTGCAGGGAAGCAATCTTGGGGAGGTAAAGGTCTGCGTACATATACAGCACTTTGTCATATCATCAACTTCTTTTAACTGTGTTTCAGGAGTTGGTCTATTGGCCTTTGCATACGCCATTGTATTGTTGATTAGCGAACCTATAAGAAAATACAAACTTTAGAAATATGAATAGCTATAGTGTATAATTTATTATTAAGTAATTTTTTCGTATGTGATAATCGATTTTCGGTAAATTTCCTAATGGGTGATTTAGGCTTATAACCTTCTGTTTTCCCTGCTTCTTCTTGACACACATCCCAGCTTGCTTCTTTCGGTGCCCAGTCTGGCGTTTTAGCTTTGAACACCATCTATACTACAGAGTGGGCCAAAAATACACCGTAAGGTATTTTGCCAATATTTTATTTTTATTTTATTAGGCTATCTCTCAAGTAACTGTTATCAAAGGAACTTGATAGTGCTTCCCAACATGTGTTAAATGTGTCCACCACCAGTGCTCAAACTTGTAATGAGTCTCTTTGGAAAGTTCTTGATGGACTTGTGATGTGTTCCAAAGGTAAATCTTCCCATATCAACTCCAATACGACAATCAATTCTCTAATCACGTGCAGCTACGCTGGTACCCTGTTTCTTTTGTTAAATAATAATAATGATGAT
The DNA here is from genome assembly GCA_949752735.1 of Lumbricus terrestris. Classification (NCBI taxonomy): domain Eukaryota; kingdom Metazoa; phylum Annelida; class Clitellata; order Crassiclitellata; family Lumbricidae; genus Lumbricus; species Lumbricus terrestris. Next base: position 8,128,820 of record OX457038.1, on the reverse strand, counting down.
TATCTGGTAATATCAAGGCTTTTTGATTATCTGGCAATATCCAGGCTTTTTGATGACAATTATTTGAGATGAGACTTAATAATTCGAGTTTTTTTCTCTTTTTCTTGGGGAAGTAAATGTCTGCATGCAGAAGCAAAACTTTGTCGCATTGACTTCTTTTGATTGTATTGCGGAAGTTCCGCAGCGGAACTCAATAATATTTAATTCTCGTTTGATTTAGTCTCCATTGTATTTTTGTGGAGGAGATCTACACGAATAGGCACACATTCACAGTGTTGCTTGAAGCAGGAACGCAGTTCTTAGTAATCTATCTACATGTATAATGTTAAGGAGTGATTTGTAGAAGAAAATAAGCCTTAGACCCCCTTATTCAATTCGGTCCTATCCGTGGACGGTGGATGTTTTCACCGTGCATGATAAGCTTACTGTTGTTTTCCAATGGATTATCGCACACAGTATAATGCGACATCCTCTAAGATTTTCGCAAACTACCTTTGCGGATTTCCATCTAGAATTTCTATGCTAGGCCTAGTCAAAATTTAATGTCGAGCAGCTTTTATATCTTAAAAACCAGCTGGCGTTAATGTCCCACAGAAGTTAACAGAACCAACATCCATCTCTTGGGCTCTCGAGCAATTGAACCCTTGAGCCAAGGTTCAGGGCTTTTTCTAACGTGCAGTTGTACACAAAATGTGCAATGGTTCTAAATGGATGTGTGCAGTTGTAGAAGCACTTATGTACAGTTAAAACTGGCAAAAAGGTCGTTGTCCTCCGATTGTGAGAAATTCACCATGGAAGATGGGAAAGGAAAGAAGGAGTTGTTCAATTTTAAAAGTTCCTTAAAAACAGTCCTGCCAAGGTCCTAAATACTGATGCGATACTTACAAGTAGGCTATGTGACCCCTGCCATATTCTACCGCATGGCGATTATAGACCTAGCCTATTATAGGCTTAAGTAACATATGGACAAGCATTCTGCTCCATTTTGATACCGCATTATCGTCGACCAGACGGGTTACCGACAGACCAGACCTCATTTTGTTACTATTTAGACTTAAATACAATATGTTTGAGCACATTATTGAACACGATTGAGCACAAAAATCAACCCTACCAGTTTAACATGTGACGAACCGATAATGGCATGCGGGTGAAATCGAAAGCAAACTTATCAATCGTTTTTCTCTAGACCTACGCATGCATGCATGTGAGCATGCGGTTTTCTCTCCAGCAGACGAGTGGTTTATGAGTAAAATTGACTATAACTTGTTCAGTCTTGACTAGACGCCTAAGAGCCACTTTATCCTCGCAAATAGCAACCGTTGAACAGCGTAGTCAACGAATGGCTACGCGTAGTCTATGTAATAAAATTTATAGGTTGAAGATACATTTATGAGCAATTGTTTTGGTAGACCCACTGGCGTGCTACTATTGTACTCCGGAATGCGATCCTTGTACACTAAAGAGTGTGAGAGACGACAATGAACTCATTCCCGTCAAGTCTCTTGAAGTTTTAAAAATCTGATTTGATGTTCTGGCTCCAATCGACTGACATCTGCAGAATGTTGATAGCGTTGTAGCCTTGTGGTTAATGCAGGCACAAAGTGTCTGTCAGGAGAGTAAGCTATTTGAAACTGGATCTTACTCTAGCACTGGAATAGCGCATGTTCAATATATGTATATTCGGCAGAAAAGGGACCCTCACTCTTTAGTGCAACAGAAATATTTTTCATCTGTGTTAATTATAAGCTTAAACTATAAAGCAGAATGTTTGTCATTCTGTGGCTACGTATGTAGGCTATGACTGTCCCAAGAAAGGTTCTGAAACGGGACGCGTTAGATTGATGGGGTGGAGGGGGAAAAAAACCCAAAATTTCCCGGGCAACGCCAAGAATAACAGCTAGTAGTATATAATTATAAATTACTAAAATAATCTCCGAACATGTTATCAAATTATTAGAAAACTCTTGATTTCTTCCCCACGCTCTCACTGGGTGGGGTCATAAAAAAAGACCCATAGGGCCTACGGTTTTTTGCCAATATCTTGGCCGGAAGAAAGAATTTTGAAACGAAATTTTACATGCTTAAGAGAGAATTGACGTTGGTCCCGCCACACGAGAATTGATCCTCTGCACGACTTCTTGTCCTTCACATTCTAAGAATTCTAACTAGCTAGGTAGGAGTCACATGATTGTAGCCATGTAAATTATGGTGGCTATGTTAAGCACGCAATAAAGCACGGTCAATAAAACCATCGATTGGATTACATCGAGTAAAGAAAGCTCATTGAAGTGTTTAATAGCGAGGGTCAATAAATTCAATACAATTTCGCCGGTTTTAAGATGTGACGAGTATCACCAGAGGTATTCTAAACACGCGTCAAGTGTTTTCTGCAAAACTACCAACTCGTCGTTTCAGGTAGGCGTAATCGCATGTGATCCATGCAAATGAAGTCCTGCGATAGCCATGAGACCGTTGAGTGCCAGCGAATAAGACGCTATTAGCCTATGCTCACAAAATAATGATGCGGTCACTGCTACTGTTGTAGAGGGAGTTCTTTGGCGCACGCACTTCGGTTGCTTTCAATGAAATCGCAAAAATTCATAGCCAATTGCAGGAAGAAGGTCGAAACATACATACCCAAATAATGTAGCCTATTTCTAGGGCAACCGGAAAGATAAGCAATCCTCAATTTCAAGGTTCAATCCCATAGTAGGCCCACACAAGGTTTTCGACACCCCCCGCAGTCACTCGATATGCCATAAAAAAATTACCACTACATGCATCGAATACTGCGTTGCCCTAATGCAGGTTATATTGCCCACAGTCTACTAAGAAACGTGGTTCATAATCTCACTGCAGTCAGATCATTAGAAGACAGGTGGCCTATAAAAGTATTGTACTTGAAATTTGAATGAACCTCCAGCAGAAAACCTTTCGGCCTACGTAATTCCTTGTTGACCAGGTTGATGGGCACGGTACGGACGAAACTCTTTTCTGCAATTAGATGCCATGCAGAGGTCATTAGATCTATTATTCAGCCAGCGACCAGAGAATAAAACCGCAAGTTAAATAATTATGCCGACCAACTTCTGCTGAGTTGATGCGGTTCCCAAAAATGTCGGACAACACTGCACAGAAGCACATGGGTTGATGTCTTCAAAATTTTAGAAGCGTCTTACACTCAGCTGGTTACTATAAAGGCCCACGTGCCTTTTGTTCGAACCATCAGTTCCAATTTCATTGCGTGTAAACTCTGTGAAGTCCTAGAACTCAACATATTGGCATACGTGGCATTTTTTTCTATGAGAGTTCAGCTCTGAACAGCTTAGGTCAGTGTTCAGGCAGTTGCATTAATTTTGTCAGACTAATATAAGTCGATCATGATGATGATTGCTGAAGATTCTCGCGCAAAAAAAAGTTGGAAACGGCAACTACTGTTACTAACACTACTACTATCTCTACTACTATTAGTGGTAGTTTGCTACTACTACTACTAGAAAAAATAATATATTGCTACTAACTGGAACAGTTCCTTCGGATCACTGTGCGTTTTGGTTCGCAAGGTGTCTCTGTGCGCATTGCGAGTTAAGGTGGTCATTGCCACCTAGATAATGTCCCACTGAGAGGATTACGTCTGACTTTTATAATTGCCAGATATCATTCCCAAAGTGCTTAATGCGACGAAAATGCAGTTGATGATTTTGTGATGCACTAGATTTCAGACGACCATGACTTTGATGGCGATTAAACACTCTAGTCAACAATCGATTGACACAAGCCTACTATACATTCTGGAGGTATTAGATTATATAGGCCTAATATGTCTGCATTTAATTATAATCAGAATGTACTTGATTGAATTGGATGTGTCTTAATCAGACTAGTTAATTAAACTAGATTAGCGTGCCAAACTAACACAAGTTGAAAATCCAGTCGAGAAGGAAGACCTGAGACCTCGTTAGATAAGAACAGATAAATTAGACTCAATTAGGTAAGCCTGGATTATCTTCATCCAAAATTGATCCGATAACGTTAGGACCAAAAGTTACTTAGCCAGGTCTACATGTACATGTAGTAACATGTAGGCTGCGACGTGCTACGTCCTTGTTCCATTCAACTAGCGCTCCCAACGAATGCATCCATGAAACCAATGCCCACCGTCGACCGTCCGTAGTCAGATCAGTCAGCGACGGGAGGGACTCGTCGAATTCACTAGTATTCAGATGCTAAGAAAGTGAAGACGCTAGAGCAAAGTAACCAGACCTGCCTCCCACGGTTTGCTCTAGCACCCAGAGAGAAAGGGAGGAGAGTGCGGGAAAGGGGGAATGATGATGATAATAATAATAATATCAATAATAATGAAAATCATAATAGTAGTAGCAGCAGTAATAATAATAATAATAATAATAATAATAATAATAATAATAATAATAATAATAATAGTAATAATAATAATAATAATAATAGTAGTAATAATAATAATAATAGTAATAATAACGATGACTCCAGAACAACTTAGTATTTATTGCTTTTAAAACCTGAGGGACCATGAATACATCGGGCGCTAAAAAAATAATAATAAAGCATCGCTTTTATAATTTCGAAGACCCCGGAGGAATGTAGTACATCAGGGCAATAAAAAATAATAACAATAATGCCTGAGGGATTATGGATACAAGCGCGATCAACTTCATTTGTATAGTCTCGGCATATACGCCTTACAGTGATTTGCATATCGAACTAACCCAACCTATGTATTATAGTTCAGCCAACAATAATTCAACTTAATCTAATACGTAATCTGATCTGGTATAATCTAATCTAATCTTATCTAATCTAACCCAATCTAATCTATAATGTAATCCAGATTATAACTGATTTTGGAGATTTTCTAATTATTGCCTTTTCTGATTAAACACACTGCAGGTCATCAATGGTAATTCATTCAGTTGAAAGCATTTTCAAGATTTTATTTCTAGTCCATTCTGCCAATTTCCATTGCATCAATATCCCACACACCTCAAGATGTCAAGCATCATTCGATGCTTGCATCAATTGAAATCCAAAGAGATCATGACCAGATGCGTAAGCAGAAGCTATAAGCTGTGCAGGATCATATTATAAGCAATAAGCAATAAGCACGCTAGAAAAGACGAGTCATTGGTTGAGACATGGATGACAGAAAAGAAACCGACAGGATGCACCCATACGTAGCCTACAGGCCGCATATACATTGCTCATACATCTTGGTGTATATAAATACAATATTCATGATACATGTATTATTTTGTGTATAGTATACCGTGTGAATGCATATGTCAATGTATGTATGGGGGGGGGGGGTCCCGTAGCTCAGTGGAGAGAGCGCTGGCCGTTAAACTGAGAGTCATCCGCGCGACCCGGGTTCAAGCCTCGCTCAGGGCATTATTTATTAAAAATTTATGTTAGCTGCCATTGGCGCTTTGCTGTTGTGTTGCTTGACTCGGGTTCTGCTAAAAATAAAGATAGCCCCTCCCACTTCTGGCTTGGCCGATCAGAAGTGATCCAGTACTTAGGCCATTAGTTAAGTTACCGAACCCACTGCTATAAAGCAGACCTGCGTCTCGTGTTACAGTGGGCCGTATTTCGTATAACATGTAGGCCTACTTGTAATCATTCTGCGGTGTGTCAGATTGAATAAATTATTAAAAGGATTATTATTATTATTATTATTATTATTATTATTATTATTATTATGTACATAGGATACATAAAATAAACAGCGTATGTATAGCCTACATGCAGTGATTAATTTAATTTCTTATTTGTGGACAAACAACTTTAATCAAAACAGGTGGTTGAATCATTGCCTTAGAAAACTTAGAATATTGTCATTGTCAAATATAAATGAGTTGCAGATCGGGACATTTATGTATAGATTTAAACATAAGCTATTACCAGAATCGTTTGCTAAATACTTCCACTGTAATATGGATGTTCACAGTCACTACACCAGATCCTGTAATAAATACCATAAAGATTTTGCACGTACTAAAACTAGGCAGTTTTGTATCTCATATCGTGGACCCTCTGTGTGGAATTCTTTACCTGTTTCTTTGACTAATGTGCCTACTGTAGGGATATTTAAAAAAGAATTTAAACAGCATCTAATTGGGTTGGAATGAAGACATTTTTGACAGATATTGATTATACCTTTGAAGATATTTTGGTTGCTGCTTGTTCATCGCTGCTACCTACATAAATTTAGTGAAATTTCAAATTGGGTTCCCTGGCAGCGGAGCATTGTTGCTCCTTTAGGGATGACCCTTTGACACCGAGAAGAAAGCTTGCGGGTAGACACTGTGTTTGTTTGTTTGTGTTTTGTTTGGTTTTTTAAAAATTTATTTCTATAAAACTGCTTTGATCTATTGATGCTGTGATGCTATGTTGGTGTCAATAAAATGTCTTGAGTTGAGTTGAAAGGCTTTGATTATTGGCCACATGTAGGTGATAAGCATAGGCTATATAGGTGGGTATTGATTTAATTGATGTTAGGCGATGTGAAAGTAAGCCTTTAGTCCACGCCGTGCGCTTATGTCGGCATTTGACCCGTGCGCGCTTTTGTCGGCGCGCTCTTGACGGGATATCTATAATTACACATTATATATGCGTAATTTTGTATATCAACTGTTACAGTACACTAGCGTACATGAGCCGTCGCAAATACGCGCAAACGGTCCCACGCGCGCACACACACACACACACACACAGAAACACACACATACACTCACACATATGTAGAAGAATCGTCCATAAATATGTAACGCCGATAGAGTTTCAAGGATTTTACCCCATTATGTAGGCTATATATACACCTTGATTCAAAAAAAGTAAGCCAAATTGTTATTCATATATCTCTAGTGCCTGATAGCATATCATGCTAAAATTTTCCAAATATTTAGAGAAGTGGACCAAGAATATGATTCCAAAACTTCATGAGGTAAAGTTGAACGGATTAAAAGATATGAATCTTTCAACTTCATATGCCGAAATTTCAGCTTACAAGCAATTTTCTGTTAGATTCAATAAAATGTAAATCATACTGTTTAATGTTTATCTTATATCTCTTAAGCCTGATGATTAATCATACTAAAATTTTCCCGATATTTAGAGAATTGAACCAAGAATAGGATACAAAAATATCACGCCACAAATTTGAACGGAGAGAAAGATATGAATACTTAACGTCATCCCCCGAAATTTCAGTTTTCAGCAAGTCTGTTTTGGTGTTCTTTGCGGTTTCAACGCTTGATAGTTCCCAATTTTGGTCTTCAGTGATCCTGGAGTAAAAATTAATGGAGCCTATTATCGCGACGTTCTACTGTCACAACATCTTCTACCTGCAATCAGAAATCTAGCCCCAGAAGGCTGCTTTTTTTCAACAGGACAGTGCCCCAGCCCACAGAACCAAGGAAACCATCCAAATGCTGACAAAAGAGACGCCAGACTTCATTTATCCCACATTATGGCCTCCGAACAGCCCAGATTTGAATCCTGTCGACTATAAAGTGTGGAGCGTGATGCAAGACCGAGTCTACCAGACAACAGTCCATGATATAAACAATTTGAAGCAACGCTTGTTGGAAGTGTACACGTGGGATGGCCTGGACCAGAGGATAATCGACGATGCTGTTGCCCAATGGCGCCAGCGCCTCCAGGTTTGCGTGCAAGCAGGAGGAGGACATTTTGAGCATCTTGTTTAATTAAATAATCAAACCATACTGATGGAATCATATTGTTAGTTCAATTCTCTACATATCCGGAAAATTTTAGAATGAATAATCATCAGGCCATAAAGATAATGAAAAACAGTATGACTTAATTTCATTGAATCTAACAGAAAATTGCTTGTAAACTGAAATTTCGGCATTTGATATTGAAAGTCTCATATCTTTTCATCCGTTCAACTTTATCTCATGAAATTTTGGAATCATATTCTTGGTCCACTTCTCTGAATATTTGGAAAATTTCAGCGTGATATGTCATCAGACATTGGAGATATATAAAAAAACAGTTTGGCTTACTTTTTTTGAATCACGGTGTATATTATATACATTTTTATTAAACATAAATTATATGTATATATAGTTATATAGACCTACGCATGATTGCATATGAAAATGGACATCATAATTATGTATATCAAATAGACCAGGGACGGCATTGGTAATATGTGCAGCATCAGTTACATTGTAGTCTGAAATAAGGACGACAAAAACGACCGTGTCGTATTTTAGGCTCAACCATTATTTTTTACGGAGGCCTCGGATTTTAGTATCACGTAGGCGCCATACAAATCCTATATGCATTATATACTATACCAACATTGTATATGTACCAAGACCATCGCATGCATAATAATGATAGTATCATCAACTAGATTACAATTTTTTATTCAACTCAGAAATATGGACTTTTTGCCTGCTAGAATCGGAAGCGCAGTTGAGTTTATGTATATATATATATATATATATATATATAAATATATATAGATAGACATATTATATATATATATATAATAGTTAAGCATATATACATACGCACAATCGCACATAAATGTATACACCGTATAATTGTATTGCTGTTGCTGTGAGTTATCGATGGTTCGACTGCATTCAGACGATACGAGAGGGAGGTCACGGTCTTTCCTTTCAACGACCCTATATCAGCGGACAGTTGCTCAGTATAAATTGAGAGCAAATAAATGTAACTATGAAGCAATATATCGCACTATAGGTAACATATCTGTATGTCTGTATTAATTTAAGCATAATATGCCTTTATATAATTATGCTCTATATTATAGGGTCTGTATACATGATTTGTAGAATTATTAAATAATCCATATTTTGGTCTCGCTTGTGCTGGGAGAGCCTCTGTGTTGTATCCTGAAGAGGCGCTATACAAATTCATCCAGTGGATGAATAATGGATTAATGAATAAATGCGTATGCATAAACAATGGTAAGCTTAAATTGAGCAATAAGGCTAGACACATTGTGAAATTATTTTGAGCACATGCATATTGAACATTTCTATTTCTCGTCTAAATTTTGAAGTACATGTAGGCTATATATACAGGGTGGGCCAAAAAAAGACCTTCCTAGCTTTTCTGCCCATATCTTGACTAAAAGTGAGAATTTCGAAATGAAATTTTACAGGCTTATAGACAATTTATATTTACACAACATGGCCAGATTTCATCAAAATATTTCAAACAGAACAAAAGTTAAACCACTTTTACTGATGCCACCCACCGTTTTTTGACGATTCAAAAACGTAACGCAACAAAAAGTAGGTTTTTGCCAATATCTTGGCAAAAAGTAAGAATTTCGAAATGAAATTTTACAGGTTTATAGACAATTCATATTTGTGATGCGTTCTGAGATAAGGGCCCATAAGTCTCAAATGGAGTTAAGTGTTGGTTCATATGCCTGAGTAATATCTCATTAAAATACAGAAAAAATGAAGTTGATATCTCCATCCAAAGTAATTTTTTTAATTTTTCGATTACAGAACATGCGAAAATGACAATTTCGAGATATTTCAATTTAAACTTTCAGCAATCTTTGAAAGCATGCTATATATATATATTAGTTATAAGTTATGGAGTTGATGCTTTTATTGTGTTCTGCAAGTATAGAAGATAAAATCCTGAAAATCTTATAGATAAGAAAAAATTATTTTTTGAAAAATTATCGATGACAAAGAGGGATGCTAATTAGTTTTTTCATACTATAGGCTAACCAAAATAGACCTACGCTTGCTTTAGAGCCAGTTTTCTCCGTAACTGGGGAGAGAGTTATGGGCCCTTATCTCAGAACGCATCACATTTACATATGTTGGCCTGATTTCATAAAAATATTTCAAAAAGAACAAAAGTTATATCACTTTTAGTGAGGCCACCCTACGTTTTTTGATGATTAAAAAATGTCAAAATAACGGTGGGTGGCCTCACTAAAAGTGATATAACTTTTGTTCTGTTTGAAATATCTTTATGCAATCTGGCCATCATATGTAAATATGAATTGTCTATAAACCTATAAAATTTCATTTCGAAATTCTTACTTTTAGCCAAGATATTGGCAAAAACCTACTTTTTGTTGCGTTACGTTTTTGAATCGTCAAAAAACGGTGGGTGGCCTTCCTAAAAGTGGCATAACTTTTGGTTTGTTTGAAATATTTTGATGAAATTTGGCCATCAAATGTAAATATGAATTGTCTTTAAGACTGTAAAATTTCATGTCGAAATTCTTACTTTTGGTCAAGATATTCGCAAAAACCTAGGGGGTCTTTTTTTGGCCCACCCTGTAGGTCTATAAATACACACCGCTGATGACAAAAACAAAACAGATGTATGGAATTGAGTGCATGCATATGTATCACGCACCTGTGTGAAAATGAATCGGACATGAGGATATAAGAGAAATCTAACTATGCAAAAGTAAGCAAGACGCAAAAGGTAATAATACTTGTATGAATCACTGAAATATTCCTCTCTAATAAAGACTAATAACACACATGTATTTTAATAGGCTATGACATTTTGTGGATAATAATGCCGGACAATGCGAAGGCAATATTAGAAAATCAGTTGAATTAATTCTCGCTGGGGATATATTATATGAGTCGACTTTGGAAAATTGTAAGACGTTAGGACTCGGAATTGGTGATTATATAAAGGTTGTCATAATAACGGATAAATGAATGATTGAATGAATATTATTCAAGGCAGTGGTTACTGAGCAACATAACATGCACTCAGTACTTACCTCGACTCTGACCACCTTTGGACTACTCTTACGGACAACCCCTTTTGACGCAACGCAGCGCTCGCGAATAAGCTGATGCCCCGCGCTTGGCTTTCGAGTAGCGCTTAGAGGTTTAGAGATTACGATTACGTCGAAGCAATATTACAGCCTCTTTAGACGAAGCACAAGGTCTCTGTATGCTTCTTCATTCATTCATTCATTCGGACATTTATATAGCGCTTCTTCAAGAAAAAACTACTCAGAGGCGCTCCCGGCTCCAGCGCGCACAAAAAGAACAGTTTTAAGTTTAGTAAGGAAGGATCCTGGCAGAGTCCCAGGGTGTAGGCGTAGCTCAAAAGGAAGGTCATTCCAGACCACTGGTCCAACCACAGAAAAGGCTCGATTCTTCATGGTAGTAGTACGAGCAAAAGGAACTAAGAGGACTCCCCTATCAGCAGAGCTTCTTGTAGAAACTGTAGTCTATACACAGTCTTTATGGATTTCAGATAGCTATAGAAGGCTATATTTCTAAAGAAAATTGCGAATTAAAGTTTTTCAGCGAAGACTCCAATGATGATGCAACGAGAATGTCGAGAATGTTGCGAATGGAAGTTGGCCGAACTGCCCACAAATGCGCTATACCAGCAAAATTCGAAGGACAATGACATAAATCCACACAATGACTGTGCTGCATGGACAATACACAAGAGGACACCATAAGATTTGGACTAAAGACGCGAAGAGCAGGTGGTCTTGACAAATGGCCGAGTAAAATGGAAGTTATTCGTTCTGTAGCATATTATTGCCGACAAGGGGCGATAATTCCTCCAGAGCAATATATAACATATATAAAATTATAGACTATATAATATACATGCGTGTGTGCGCGCGCGCATGTGCATTTGCCGGTGCCACGAAACGGAGTATACCCCCTGAAAGCTATCCGATGGATGAATTAATCTATCCCTCCGGATGGAATTAACCGGTCTAAACTATCCGGGGGGATGAACCAGTCTATCACCTTTTTTGAAAAATGCGTATAATTGAAACATTTGTGCTCTAATCAACATTTTAAGTGAATCTAATTGTTTTAAGTGTCCTAAGCAATGTTCAGAGAAAAGTAACTCGAATTTATTTAGTGACTCTGAGTGCTTTAAGTGTTTTAAACGTTTTAAGTGCTCTAAACCAAAGCAAAAAATATCTAATAGGAATTAACATACCTGTTAGGGTCATTGTTAAAAAAGCAGATGAAAATTAATTTTTTTTAAACACACGCGGAAGTGACTTTTTCGACTTTTCATCATTTGGGAGGATACGATTAATAGCCTACGGGGATACTTTATTTCGTGACACCGGCATGACACATCTTTTGGCTATGAGTTTACTCTACAGGACTGCAGCAGCTGCTGTCAACGTTGGAGAAGATTTTTAACGACATCATTACTTCATACTCAAAGTATTGGAAGTGCCAATACCAATAAATGTATTGGCAACACCATCACTGTTTCTTGAAATCGTGCTTCACAATGCCAATAATATCAATGTTTCTACCAATAATTAAGTTCACGTTTAATCGCATAAAGTACGATGTGCTTCTTTTCTTTCGCATTAAATATGGCATAAATGGAAGTGCACTCAAATCCTAATACCTCCATGTATTCCGATATTCCTATAGTTGTATAATGTACACGTTCCACGAAGGAGGTTTTTTGCGTTACTGTTGAAGTTACATAACATTCGGACTTCATACGAAGCTCAGTTTCCCGAAGATACAGTTACTTCGCCGCTGTGACGCCACACTGCACGTTTGTTTGTTTGTATGTGCACTTGTTACAGCGCCTCTTAAAGCTCCCTACTCAGAGGCGCTTCCGACTACGGAGCGGACACTGCATCGGAGTTTCACGCCGAAGCGCTTAGCAATTGTGAGTGAGGGACTTGCCCAAGGTCCCTACGCGGCGACTTGAGGTGGATTCGAACCTGCAACCCTTCGACGAACATAACCACTACACCACCGTGCCCCACGTGACTGGACGCCAATCGAGAATTGATGTTGCTCCCTTCATTATATTTCGGTTCGAGTCGGTGCTGATTTCACGAGTGGTCGCCACGACGTGTCAATGGTTCATTGATGGCGATGTTTCATTAGAGCAGACTGATTGCTTCGTCACTACTGCAGCGATTGTACGCCGATCGAGAACAATCGGAGGAGAGAGTTTATTGTCTCTGGGAGTTATTACGAATTTTATCGAGGAAAGATATTAAGGGAGATGAATCAGCGACTAAGGTCAAGAATTCTGGACTATAACTGAGTGGGGCAATGTAAGATTAGGCTACGTTATGTTAGAGCAGGTTGATGAGCGACATGCATGGTATTCAGGTAGGCCTACTGAAAGGCATGGAAATGCAAAACTATATCTTGTAGCACTATGCAATAATTATATTATGATTAGGCGAGGTAATGTAAGAATTGATGATGTAAGACTGCGTGATGTAAGATTAGGCAGCCTGCTTAATGTAGGTAATGTAAAATTGGGTGTAATTTTAAGGTTATGAAAATAATACAAGATGAGGTAATCTAACAACATATGTAATGTAAGATACGGTAATGCAATGCCAGGTAATTTGAGGCAATGTGTTGCACTAATCACCTAAAATAATGGTAATGTAGCAATGGTCGACATAATCAGAATATGTGATATATTAAGGTAATGGTGCTGTAGTACCAAGTACTGTAAGGTAGGATATTTTACATTTTATAGGTTTGTGGCCCCCTAATGTCCTTCAACTAAGAAAAAGTGGCCATAAAGTGAGAAAAGACTGGGAACCACTGTATTAAGTAATACGAAACCTGCAGATAACGTTGATTAAGACGGTGCTCCTATATTTATTATGCGCTGTAATCAGCAGTTCTGGTACTGATAAGACGCAGATGATGCCAGGTCATTTGGTAGAGACGTGGTCGCAGCTCGACATGCCATCCATCAACCATCTATTATTAAGTCGCGTCATTTTCCTTTCGCTCCGATTTCATCCGTTGCGAAACTTAAGCGATGTTGCTGTTACGGATGACTGGAGACAGAGAAGAAAGAATACTCGGAGGAGATGCCTGACTCCAGTGCGATAAACGAGACAATTTCTCTTGTCGTTCGCGAGGCGGTTTCAGACGACACTGTTGGGGTCGTCTCGTCCAGATTTTGCCAAAGTTACCGAATAAGTAATAACTGTAATAGAAGCAATGGACAATAATAATATGTATGTTCCTGCTGGAGTATTATTAAATAATTAGCCAGAGACGAAGAGAAGAAGATGATGACGATGACGATGATGATGAATAAAAAAAGAATCATAAAAAGTGATGGGGCAAGAACAGGAAGAAGTAGGAAAGGCGAAGCAGAAGAGAAAGACAGAATACAAAGAATTATAAGAAGACAGCAAAACATCTTTTCACAACATCTGAGGAGGAAGATTGAGAAAGGGGAAGAAGACGAAGAAACATTGGAACAGGTAGAAACAAAGATGGCGAAGAGGAATAAGAAAGTGACGATGAAGAAAAACAGATGGAAAAAGGTAAAGAGCAACACATTCATTTATGCCGCACAAACAAGAAAGCGGCAATGTACATGAGCGTGTATGTACAAGTGTATGTGTGTATGTATGCATGTATGCTTGCATGTATGTATGTATGTATGTATGTATGTATGTATGTATGTATATATGTATGTGTTATGTACTATGTATGTATGTATCATGTAGAAAATGTAGTTGTGTATAAATGTACTCTATGCATGAGTGCATACATGTATGCATGCTTCAAGACACTAATAGTATAGAACATTGCACTAGGCAATGCCAGGCCAATGCATCATAATATATCCGTAAAGCAAAAGAGAAGGTGGCTATCCAAACTAAAAGCTGGACAAGAATAAATGTCCTGCTGCTGGCTTAAAAGTGGCGACTTAATGAAGGTCGAATGTTCGTTCAGCAGTCGGAAATCTCCGCTAGAGGTCTTCGCCAAATGGAGAAATAGGAGACGCCATGCCTTCTGTCGATTAGACGCCGTTTGTTGAATCATCATTACTTCTGCTTTTAAAGAGTATAGCGACCTCTCCTGTCGGCTAAATTGGATTTCTTGCAGATCCGCGTACCGACATACAGTGGCGACGCCAGGGGGGTTAGGGAGGGGGCTAAACCCCCACAAAAAGGTCGTCAGTTTTATTGCACAGGAAAAATGAAATATTTTCATGAGATTTCGACTAAGCCCTCCCCCCCCTAAAAAAGTCATCAGGATTTTGGGGAACAGGGAAAATGAAATATTTTCTTGAGATTTAGACCGAACGCCTAAAAAAGGTCGTCAGGTTTTTTGACTGGGAAAATGAAGTTATTGTCTGCCAGACAAAAATTGACCTGACTTCTTGCATTATTAGCTTACGTAGGTCTAGGTTAATGGCTATTACCATGTCAGAAGTTGACTTCAAGTCGGAAGTCGGTTGTTTTTACACCAAGTCGGGTCAAGTCGTTTTAGCTCCAAGTCGTCGACTTCAAATCTACCTCAAATCACTTTAGGGTCAAGTGGGGTCAGATTGGCTGACCAAGGTCACTCCCAGGTCTACATGTACATGAACGTGACCCCTGAATTGTACCACCGAGCACTGTTATCACCTTCTCCAAGCAACCACCTTCTTTTCTCATGATGTGTCCAGGTTGCCAGCTTCCTTTCCTTCACATACTTTGTAAGGTTCCTCTCGAACCTAGCAGTCACAAGTGTGTCTACCATTTCATTTGTCTTTCAGCGGTCTATGGTGGCCTACTTAGAGGACACGTTTAAAATATTTTCATCTCGAATGTATATAGTCTCTTCTTTACTTTTAACCCCGAATGTCAAGCAGCTCTCACGGGTGCCATAGGGTGGTTTCCCCCATGCACAGAAGACAATCAATATTTATAGTTCGGACATGGTCAGAATGGCGTTGGAACATTCCACGTTGAGATTAGACCTACTCACAAAATCATTAGAAGGTGAAAGGAAAAAATGATGAGGCGCCGTGGTTGCTACAGGGACAGGTAACAATAGTTATTGCAATATGAATTATGGAAAGACACGACTTACTCCAGTTTGGTTACTTAGCCTACTCCGCTTTAAACACCATTCCTGCAATCCAGAAAGAATTAGAAGACAAGCTGGTCTATTGTTAAGCGAGCATAAAGCTTGAATCACCTCGGTTATCATGTTGTCTGTACGTCTGTGTATTGGGTGTGTTGATGTTGAAACGAGAAATTAAATTCAACTTTTGCGCGTTTTAAGTGGGACGTAGAAGCGAACATTTGCTGGTAACCTACAAATGTCATATGTACGCATTGTTTTATTTATAGAAACTTTTGATGATTTCAGAGAAACTGGAGCCAATTCTTTGATTTCACTGTCATGTTCGTGTCCAGCACCCTGAAATCTGTAGGAAATTGCAAATTTCATGTAAGAGGGAAGACTTTCATGAAAATCTGTTGTCCAGTGTAATCAGTAAACGACAATAGCCGCAGGGAACATTATAACGCATTCGATTTTACTTAGCTGCGAAACTAAAAATGACAATTTATTTTAGGTTACAGCAGCAAACACAGCAGAAATGGCTAATTGTCGCTCGAGCAGTCAGCTCTTCGGCCATGTGAATCGTCTCAGAAAATTTGCCATCGAAGCTTGCGAGCCTTTTCAGGACATCCTTGATGCGCGCAATATCAAGAAAATATGAACCAAGCGACAATGCATATTCAGATTGAAATGAAACGTTTGACGCATAATTTATTCCAATTGCTGCGCAGCTGTTTACTGATTCATTGACTTAACTCAAGCGGTCTGTAATAGCCAAGATTGGCTTAACTTCACGCAACGAATTCCGCAGGTGATGCATTTGCATGCGTGATCAAAACGGCAATGAATCGAGTGCAAAGCACAGAGGGTCTGCGGATTGCTTCATTTGTATAACACAAAGCCACACAAAATCCGAATATCTGGACTTTGTTCGTGATTTGCAATCTCTATAGTATAGTCGAAAACTTGCAATAGGTGGCCTAGTTAGCTACACGGTAAGCGGGAGCTGCATTCGTCTGTTGGTTGCAACAGACTGCGGTTCAAGCCCCGGGCTGGGAGTTGACATTTAGAGATTTAGATATCTCGGGCTAGCACGTGTGGGACGCAGGGGCGCAAGCTCCTGCGGAGCGACCTTGGGCAAGTTGCTTACCCATCATTGTCTGTGAGGAAGGCAACGGGAAACCACTCATCTCATCCCCAGGGGCGTAAAGCCAATGAACCTGCCTTCGGGCAGAGCACCATCACCATTATAGTCGACTCATTTGACAACGCTTTTTAACCCTCAGGCTACCAAGCTTTTTTGTAACATGGACTACCAAGGGGGTGGTTACCACCACCCCTGGATTTTGGGTTTGGTTTGAGATATCATAACTTGCAATACTCCAATGGATAGAGCAATCACTTCCGCACAAAATTATATATTTAGGTTTAAAAATATTTTAATCTACCTTGAAATTATAAAATGTTTACCTGGAGACCCTTTGATTCCACAAACGTGTACTTTTGCATGGGCAGAATATTAGATTCTGTGTGTTTTGAACATGTGTGTTAATAATTATGTATGTATATATGCATGTATGTATGACTGTATGTATATATGTATGTATGTATGTATGTATGTATGTGTGTATGTATGCAGGTATGTATGTATGTTTGTAAATATATATATGTATATATGAATGTATGTACGAAGGCATGCGTGCTTGCATGCATATATGTAATTATGTATGTATGTATATTTGTATGCATGTATGTATACATGTATGTTTATATGTATGTATGTATGTATGTATATATGTATGTATGTATGTACTATGTATGTATGTATGCATGTATGTATGTATATATGTTTGGAATTATATATTTGTGTATGAATGTATGTACGAAGCCATGCATGTGTGAATGCATGTATGTAATTATGTATTGTATGTATGTATGTATGTATGTATGTATGTATGTATACATGTATGTATGTATGTATGTATACATGTATGATTGCATGTATGTATCCATGCATGCATGTATGTATGCATGTATGTATGTATGTATTCATATTCAATATCTGTTTCAGCTAATAATAGTTCATTAGCTGCTGACAAAGTTTACACAGAAATATCGATTTGCGCTGTAAAAACCCAACATTTTCACACACATTTTAATTTATTATTAGCACTTGCGGTCAGCAAAAGTCAAATTAATTGGTATGAAAAATAGCCCTTCATACCCTCTATGGAATGGCATAATTTATTTCTCTTCAAAAATAAATTATGAATACGCTTTAATAGAAAAACATGAAATTGTTACGAAAATAAAATCTATTTTTATATAATATTTTAATTTATTTTGAGCACTTGCGGTTGCCATAAGATAACTCAATGAACATGGAAATGTAGCCCCACATTCCCTCTATAGAATGGTATTATTTGTGTCTCTTCATATTAATCGACGGATAAGATACGGCCGAAAATCTAGGGGTGGTGGTATCCACCCTTCTGGTACCTCGGGTATATCGGATATAACTTTTGAACGGTATGGAGTATCATCACAAATTTTACCTCAAAATGTGTGCAAATGAACCCTCTACAGCTACCTAAAATGTCAAAATTTTATTCCAAGCGAAACACGAAATATTTGGGAAAAACCTAGGGGGGTGGCAACCACCCCCTTGGTAGCCCGAGGGTTAATAGTGTCATGCGCAATTTAAGGTGGAGTGAATACAATGGTGAAAATTTTTTATGTCAGAAATTAAAAATGCCCTGGCGTGCAAAAGTTGTATTATGATATGGTTAGTTGTTTTGCAAAATATGTTGAACTTATTCCTCTTCTAAGTGGTGCCCCAAGGTGCCCCAACGATGAAGAAAATCGAACAATTTTGACAAAATTTGCAATTTTTTTAAAATGTGCTTTTAACCATGGGCAACTTAGGACAACAAACCATTGATGCAATGCTGTATAATGATGATAGAATTAACTATCATTATTTCGTATTCTAAAATACAACTTAATTTAAGAGGTTTCTCTTAAGTCAAAATTATGCAAAATTCTAATTTGGTGTTAGGAGTTTTCAATATTTTTTCATGCTAGCCTATTCCTGCCTGCCTGAATCCATCTGTTGAAGCCTAACCAACATTTACCGAAGCTTCTGCAACATGACGTATGCATCGCTTTGTTGCTTTTATGTGGTATGAAAACTGGACTATTTTATGTAGGCCTACCTCCGCAATTTTGCGTGATTTTACACAATTTGCTATCATTGTCTGCAACATGTTTCATGAGAGGTGGCTCATATCGATCGATCATTTGCCATTCCACTTAGTCAATATATATTGTAAAGGGTTCAATGGCCGCTAAGGGTATGACTATCAACGATAAGGTCCCACTTTGGTATAATAAACTTCGATTTATTCAATAGAGCAATATTTACAGCGAATTAACAGCGTTACCGTCCAGTAGATACGAAGACGAACAGACCAGAGGTCGAAGCACGGAAGACACACACGACAGCACGGCTAACGAAGCCAAGGAAGACGGATGAACGGCCAGACCACCAACGGGGTGAAGAAGGCGACGTAGAAGATGAACCCGCAGGTTAACTCGCATAACAGCGAGGGACGTACCACGCTCAGCAAAATACCACAACTGCCGTCAAGACCCACGGTCACCGTTCCTTAAATAGACAGTGCCACTCCTTCCTACACCCACGTGCCAAGGCAGAGAGAGAGTACGGAAGATCAGAAGGGCTAATGGCCACATATCCCCCACCCAACAGCATGAGGAGTCCTGAGGGGACGACGAAATATAGCAGAAAGCGCTACACCTAACAGTCCACAACATCAAGAATCACTAAGTACTATACCAGTACAAGTTAACGTACTCAGCAATTCCGCAACAACTAATGCAGCGCAACACTAAAATAAATGCATCATATAACTGAGAGTTCAAACAATTATACGAATCAAATGAGAGTTCCAACAATTATACGAATCAACTGAGAGTTCATACAATTATACGAAAAAATAAATTTGGACACAAATCGTGTATCAAAAATGATCCAAATTGTACAATGTCATTGGCCAAAGCCATACTAAACTAACATAATAAGCAACGACTTCACATGACAACAGAAACCAACCCCCAACAAGAACCCCCAACACCTTTGAAGATTCCACCACTTTTTCTGGAAAGTGTCTGACCACCGCACGCATGACACTCACTGAAGTGTTCATCGTACGAAATTCCATTTCAGAAGTTCCATGACAATCTTTGTACTGACAGAAAATTTCCATTGAAAGAATTCACATGACTGACGAATGCACACGCAGTTCCTGGAAGACGAAGAACGCAACAGAGAGCGTCTCTGTCACGCCCTGAAGACGTCGAAGTCAGAACCACTGCCAAGACACATTGACGTTGCCTCAACAGGGTCCCAACCTCGTTACTCCGACGGACGACTGAGAATGTCCGGCAGAACGTTCAACCTGCCAGGCCGATGCCTGATGTCGAGATTGAACTGTTCCAGCTCCAGACTCCATCGCAACAGTTTCATGTTTTTATTTGCCATCTGATGTATGAACTGCAGAGGTTTGTGGTCGGTGTATACAAGGACGAGTGTCGACCCAAAGTATACACTGAAGGCTCGTAGCGCGACCATCAAAGCCAACGCCTCCTTTTCAATCGTCGAGTACCGAACTTCATGCGTCAGAAGCTTCCGGCTGATGAAACAGATCGGGTGTTCCAGTCCATCGTGCACCTGGAACAAACAGGCTCCCACACAGAATTGAGATGCGTCAACACCAACACAAAACTGTTTATCAAAATCAGGAGGTCTAAGAATAGGTCTAGAAGCCAGACGAGATTTCAGATCAAGAAAAGCAATCTCCGCTTCCTCATTCCATTTAAAAGGAATTCCTTTCTTCGTTAACGCCGTCAGCGGCAAAGCAATGTCAGAATAGTGAGGTAAATATCGCTTATAATACCCCGCAAGGCCTAAGAACGATTGCACTTGCTTCTTATTTCCCGGCCTAGGAAAGCGTAACACCGCTTCCACCTTTTTCACCCTTGGCTGCACACCATCAACACCAATGTGATGACCCAAAAAATCCACCTCCGCATTCGCAAATACACATTTTTGCAAGTTCAACGTCAAACATGCATCCGCAATCCGACTTAACACCTTACGCAAGTGTACCAAATGATCAGACCATTCCAAACTGAAAATAATTATATCATCAAGATATGCATCACAAAAATCATCCAATCCATTCAACACTTTCGTAATCAACCTAGAAAACGAAGCTGGAGCATTTTTCAATCCAAAGCTCATGAACTTCCACTGATAATGACCCTTCGGGGTTACAAAAGCAGTCAACGGGACTGAATCAGGATGCATTGGAATCTGCCAGTACCCTTTCGTCATATCCAACTTCGTCAGAAACCGTGACTTCCCAAGACGATCAATTAAGACCTCCACCCGGGGCATAGGAAAAGGATCCGCCTGAGTCAAACCATTCAGTTTCCGGAAATCTGAACATAAGCGATCCGTACCATTTGGCTTAGGAACCATAACGATCGGAGCCGCCCAAGGACTTTCAGATTCCTCAATAATCCCAGCCTTCAACAACTGTTCCACCTCTTTCTCCACTTTAGCCATCCGTTCTGGATTTAATCTATAAGGCGATTGTCGAACAGGACGAGCACCTTCAACTAATTCAATCCTATGTGACACCATAACAGTTTTACCCGGCATCGTACTAAACACATGTGCAAAGTCATGCAGAACATCACGCAATTCATCACGACATTCAGCAGACACCTCACATTGTAACACTTTATCCTCCAAAGTCACCTCATTCAACTTCACATCATTCACCAACAACACAGAAGCAACAACATCATCTTCCGGTACATCATGCAACACATCCGCACGATCCACATACCGCTTCATAAGATTCACATGTACCACTCGTTCCGTTTTCCTTCTATCCGGCGTACATACTAAATAATCAACCGGACCAAGACGACGCAACACCACATAAGGACCACAATATTTAGCCTGCAAAGGTTTACCAACCAAAGGAATCAACAACAGTACCTTTTCACCTTCTTCAAAAGTCACAGCCTTCGAATTCTTATCATAATGTTGCTTTGATTTAGATTTAGCAAGAACAGCATTTTCACCTGCCATGCTCAACGCCACACGCATACGTTCACGTAATTGCAAAACATACTCAATGACACTCTTTCCAGCCACTTCATTCGCAACATCTTTAGACAACCATGCCTCTTTCATCAATTGAAGCATGCCCCGAACATCTCTACCATACATCAAGTCAAAGACAGAAAACCCCGTACCCTGTACAGGCACCTCTCTGTACGCAAACAAAATCCAAGGCAGCATGGTATCCCAAGAACCCGGATACGTTTCAGCCATCGCCTTCAACATATCCTTCAACGTACGATGAAAACGCTCGCACATTCCATTAGATTGCGGTCTGTAAGGACTAGTCTTCAGTTGTACAACACCACATTCATGCACAAACACTTGCATCAACTCAGACATGAACTCACTACCACAGTCAGAAAGTAATTCTTTCGGAAAGCCGAACATCGTAAACAACTCACACAAACATTTAGCCACATCATGCGCCGTATGAGTCTTCAACGGAAACGCAAATGGGAAATGCGACGCCCAGTCAATTACAGTCAGAATAAATCTATTCCCCGTAACATCACAAACACTCAAGGGACCCACGATATCTATGGCAATTCTGTCAAACACTGCTTGCATAACAGGCACACTGACCATAGGCGCTCTATAATTCCTGTTACCTTTACCCAACCGCTGACAAACATCACACGACCGACAATACTCACGTACATCCTTATTGACCATTGGCCACCAAAAATGTTTCAACAGTCTGTCCAATGTCTTCTGTGTTCCCAGATGACCCGAAGCAGGAATGTCATGTGCAACGTGCAACAATTTCCTTCGCAAATTAAGTGGCACAACAACTTGAGACACACCCATCCCACATGGCGTTAATTTATTGTCCCACCTTCGCACCAACACACCATCGACCAACGTATACGGTTGTACACCACTATCGACCGTCGACTTATTCTCCGCCAGCGCAAACATTGGAGCCAAATCCCCGCAGTTTCTTTGCCTCATTATAAATTCAGCTCTTGGAACACAGATATCTGTCCAGTCGGCGTCAACACATTCATTCACAGCAAATAAATCAGCCAGGTCTAAATCACCTGTCTCTAAAAGCTCTGAGTCATTTAATGCCTCCACTAAATCACCGGTCATTAATGCACCAGCGGCCGACTCTGTACTATGACCCAGACTCGTCGTCTCCACGCGCGTCGGTTCATTGCACACAGCCGTCTCTGTCTCTGTCTCCCTGCGTTCTGCTGCATACTGCCGAGCTCTAGCCCTTGTCGTAATGGCTACATCAACAACTTCACCTGCTAACGCTACATCATTTCCAATCACTACAGAAATAGCATTCATTGGCAGAGACTTCGTCACACAGCACAAAATTTCACCTTTTACAAATGCACACTCCACATTCACTCTCACAAGAGGGCACTCCACAATCGTACCAGAAATACCACGCAGAAGTCGTGTTTGATTTAGGTGTACATAATCACGTTCAGTCAACCATTCAGCGCTAATCATAGACTGCAAGGCTCCCGAATCCCGAAGCACCACGACATCCTTTCGTTCACTCAACTCATTAATGACACACCCAGTCACACAGAAAGGAGCATACATTTTATCTACATTTTCAATAGGCTTCTGAAAAGTCTGTTCCTTAACAGGTGCCGACAAAATTTGTACCAAACCAACAGGTTTCTGACCCCTCCAATTTTCAATTTCCGGCCCCTCCTTACGTTTCAATTTAAAACATTGGGCCTTAACGTGCCCAGGGGCTCGACAGAAGCCGCACGTGACCTGTTCCCCAAATTCATCCTCATTATCATATTTTCGAAAAGGCTTCTTAAACCCATACGTCCCTCTTGGAGGCGAACGTTTACCCCATTTCGAATCTTGGCGCACACCTCCACTGTGCCCTGAGCCCTGACGCTCCCACACCTCTTTCTTCTCACTATCATCAGATGAGAAACGATTTGTACGCTCAGAAAAATCCCTGTGGAATCCCCCAGCATAATTACTCGGCCCCTGTTTATACAAAACAGCGTATTCATCTGCCATACGTGCAGCACTCGCTACAGTTTCAGGACTCTTGTCCAAAAGCCATCTGTGTACCTCCAGCGGTAACGCTTGTACAAATTGCTCCATCTGTACTACTTCTTTAAATTTAGCCAAATCATCCTACGAATTTGTACCCTCGACCCAACGCTGAAAAGGTATCTGAAGACGATACGCATAATTCGCATAAGTCTCCCGTGGTTCTTTACGCAACCCCCTAAATTTCTTCCGATAGAACTCAGGTATCCTTTCATATGCTGTAAGGAGCGTACTTTTCACCAAATCATAATTCACACAATTTTCCAACGACAAAGACGCAAAAACTTTTGCCGCCTTTCCCGACAGTTGTGGCTGCAGAAGGGATGACCATTTCTCTATCGGAACATTATGCAAAGCCATTGCCTGCTCAAATGCCGCAAAATAATGTTCAATATCCGAGGGGTCAAATTTAGGAACAAATTTCATTGCCGCCCCAAAACGAAAATCCTCCTTGTTCTGCACAGGTCGGTCTGTCACAGGTCGTTCTGCAACACCTCCTAACTCCATTCTCCTCATTTCAAGGTCCATATTCATCCTTTTCTCCTCTATGTCAAATCTCCTTTTCGTCTCTTCGGCCTCAGCCGCCATTTTCATTTTCTTCTCTTCGGCCTCCGCTGCCATTCTCATTCTCTCTTTTTCGTCTTCAGCTGCCCTAAGCAGTTTCTTCTCCTCTGCCTCAGCTGCCATTCTCATTCTCTCTTTCTCGTCTTCAGCTGCCATTCTCATTTTCTCTTTCTCGTCTTCAGCTGCCATTCTCATTTTCTCTTTCTCGTCTTCAGCTGCCATTCTCATTTTCTCTTTTTCTACTTCCCATGCAAATTCACGGTCCTCTTTAAATTTCAGACGCTCCATTTCTAATGCTTCTCTCTTCGCTTGCGCCTTAAGTTTCCATTCCTCACTTCCATGTTCAGGCGACAAAGCCCTCTTCGCCAACTTCAGTAATTGAGCTTTCGTTAACCCTTTAACGTCCTCACCCAACGTCGCACAATATTGCCTCAACTCCTCTACCGGCAAATCCACTATTTCATCCGACTCAAGAAGACTACCGTCCCCAGAAGACGCCATAACAGTCTAACTGCGCAGACCAATGACACAAAATTCTCCCCAAATTCAAAATTCTCACGACCGTCCACTTCAAGACCGTCACAAAAGCAACACGCCCAAACGCGCAAAACTCTCCGCCGCAAAACAAATAGCCCAGGCCCCCACAAAACGAAATGCGACTCCGCAAAATTTTCGACAAATATCGACAAATTCTCGCAAAAATTTTCGAGAACCAACCGGACCAAAATATCCGAAATTACCACCCGAAATATCGAGCCAAAGGATGGGCCCCCATCTGTAAAGGGTTCAATGGCCGCTAAGGGTATGACTATCAACGATAAGGTCCCACTTTGGTATAATAAACTTCGATTTATTCAATAGAGCAATATTTACAGCGAATTAACAGCGTTACCGTCCAGTAGATACGAAGACGAACAGACCAGAGGTCGAAGCACGGAAGACACACACGACAGCACGGCTAACGAAGCCAAGGAAGACGGATGAACGGCCAGACCACCAACGGGGTGAAGAAGGCGACGTAGAAGATGAACCCGCAGGTTAACTCGCATAACAGCGAGGGACGTACCACGCTCAGCAAAATACCACAACTGCCGTCAAGACCCACGGTCACCGTTCCTTAAATAGACAGTGCCACTCCTTCCTACACCCACGTGCCAAGGCAGAGAGAGAGAGTACGGAAGATCAGAAGGGCTAATGGCCACAATATCTTCAGGATGAAAGTTGAGTAAGAGTAGCTTAGGCCTACTCGAAATTTTTTGATTTCTGTTAATGATGCATTTTCAACTCTTGCAGCAAGAATTTGTCTGCATGCTAGTTCGCGGGTATGAGATCTTTGGATGGACAAACATTGCAAGTAGTATATTTTCTGCATGGCGAAATATCCATTTCCATTGTGTAACTTCAACTACAATGTCTCGTAAATTATGTGACAGTATCTGGAATTTTTTTTATCATCCTCCGCAGGTGCTTGAAATCTTCACTGCATGCTGGCATTCGTCTTGATATGAAACCAGACTGATGTATAAACTCTCACGATAAAAAGATTATCACCTGGACTTTCAGTTCCTATAATCTCAAAATTCTATTTGCTGTTATCAACCACCTTGAGTGGCAAACCGTAGGCTAATAAATTTCAACCATGTGGCCCCCATGTCCTCCAATTAAGAAAAAGTGACTTTTGATTATTAAAAAAGATTGTGAACCAATGTTCTACTGCATTATATTGACGACGATAATTTTTATGTTGGTTGTTACTCTTTGTGACAGTCGTAGCCTATTTTTAAATCCACAACCTCACTTCAAGCAGTTACTGTAGTGGCTGTTCGTAGCAGACATGACTGTTTGCATAAAAGTCTACGAAGAAAACAAAGTCGGTTGCTAAGCCCAGGACATCGATTCTCGATAAACAAGGAATGACATAAATAAATACAGGTTCAAAATAATCCTTTACAATATTCTGCAATATAAAACTTCGATTGTTTGACAGTATTATTTTAAACGAGGAACGAACTTTCTAATCTCAAAATATTCAGTAGCTGCTTACTTCAACAGAGACAATCGACAGAATTCAGAACTCCATCCCAGTGTTGTTGCTTCGTCTCACGGTGTGGCTTCCTGCTGCCTTCGGTAAGTCAATCTGCTGGGAAAACAGGGCTTTTCTAACGTGCAGTTGTACACAAAATGTGCAGTTCTAAATGTATTTGTGCAGTTGTAGAAGCACATCTGTACAGTTAAAACTAGCAAAAAAGGGCTATTGTCCTCGATTGGAAGTAATTTACCATGGAGGATGGGAAAGGAAAGAAGGAGTTGTGCAGTTCTAAAAATTCCTTAAAAACAGCCCTGTGGCAAACCCAAATAAGTAAATGAAATAAGCCAGGACTTTTATAACGTGCAGTTGTACACAAAATGTGCAGTTTAAATCAATTTGTGCAGTTCTAAAAGCAGTCTTGTGCTGTGAAAAACGCCAGAAAAAGTAGCTGCAGAGGATTTACCATGGAAGAGCGGAATGGAAGGAGAGCGTTGCCGTTGTGCAGTAGCCTATTAAAATGCGCCAAAAGGCAAATTTCAGGTGAATCACTCAAAATTAAAAAAAGTCATCAGAAATTTTCCACCGAACCGCTACACCGAAAGTCGCGCAAAATTGAAATTGCTGAATTGCTGGTTATGCAGTTGAAAAACCTTTAAAAAGTCACGGAGTAAGCTATTCATTATAGTTTATACCAGCATACAATAACATTTGGGTGTAATAATTTTCATTGGATTCGATGCCAGAACTGAGACCCGCTGATTTCTCCACCCCCCCGGTTTCAGATGAGTGATGTGGTTTCCCATCGCCTTCCTCACACAAAATTGAAAGTGAGCAGCGTGTCCAGGGTCGCCACGCAGTAATATATGGCCGATTCGAACCTGTGACCATCGTGTTACATCTTTCAAGTCACATAATTAGCATACTGCTACATCACCGCGTCACAACTCATCTACAGTACCTCTGCCATGAAGGAGCCGCTGGGGTCGAACTGAAAGATACATGATGGCAAGACGCATAGGCGTAGGAGGCGGGGATCCAGAGGGGCAAATGCCTCCCAAATTTCGGACAAATGTGTTTTCCGGGAAAAACAGGCACGGGCGGAAAACATTTTAAAAATTTTTTTCGGGCAAGCAGGCACGGGGAAATAAATTTTTCGGGCACACACGGGTCAAACAGCTTATATTTTCTGAAGATTTTTAGGAAATGACTAAAAAAAGTCATCAGATTTTTTCGGACGAGAAAACCGGAAGCTTTACAGATTTTTGGGCGAATGACTAAAAAAGGTCATCAGATTTTTCCGGCAAAAGGAAATCTTTGCCCCCCCACTGCCGAAATGTCCCCTACGCCTATGGCAAGACGATGATAGGACGCGACGGTTGAATACCAGACTCATCACGTCTCGGAGTCACTGACCGCAGCTGGAGCTGACGGCAGAAATGGTCACCTCAGCGAAGTATGCCAGATATTTTGTGCTGCAGAGGAGATACACCTTCTTACCTATCGCCGTAGAAACGTTCAACTCCCCCACACACCTCTACAGATATGGCCTGACGTCTGTTTTGTTTTTTCGAATCTTAATTGTAGAGTTTCATTCAGTGGCGTAGCCAGAAATTTTTCATGCTTTTTTTATATTTTTGCTTGGCCGGATACCCTTTCTGAAACCAACCCAAGTATTACAGTAAATAAAAAGAGAATAAAATAACAAAGGGAATAAAGTAAGAAAAACAATTGCTAGCCTATACTACAAGCAATTGTTTTGTTTTCTCTTATTTAACCTAAGTGGATAAATAACCTTTAAGAAACTTTTTCCTAGGCCAATGGGGGTTTAATCCCCGAACCCCCCTTGGCTACGCCACTGTTTCATTACTGAGGAGAACCAGATGATAGGATTGTCACTACAAATAAAAATTTTAAGTATTTTCATCAAAATAATTGTCTTTTAGTATGCTTTTAAACTGGTGCAAGTTATTAAGACTTGTGATTTTCAGAACACTTGGACCAAATATTCTGAGACTGAATTGTTTAATCCTAGTGCGCACCCTAGCCTACTCTGATGGTTAACCTACTTGTTAAGGAAATGCGTTCGATGACCAGTTTGCCGCTAATTTTATCTACCATGTAGGCCTACCAGGGCTCCAGGGCACTTGTATCGATTACCTCTAGGCATAATAATTATTTATCTCTCTAGCAAAGTGTTGTCGCTCAGCTATGGGAAAGTAGGCGAAATACGTGAAACTGTACAATAAGAAAGGAGAGCGACTCGAATATTATGAAAGTAGGATCGATCAATGCCATTTTACTGCAATAAAGGCTATTATACCCTACATTATACAATAATTATTGCTATATGTATGATTCATAAAATGGTTTGTAAACCAATTTAAAAGTTAGTGGAAATTACGTCACTTTGTTGAGTTCACTGATGATTTTGCGAACTAATTTCGGTATCCGGTCAATACCGCGCACACAATACCGCGCACACAATACCGCGATTTTCAATACCGCGCACCTTCAATACCGCGCACGATTGTTTCCGCGCACGACCGTTACGGTACCGCGTTTGTTTGCGAATTTGTTCAATTTCCGCATTTTATCGTACGAGGGTACACATGTTCGGTTCATCAAGCTTCTATTTCTCGCTCGTTATTCTTGTCAATTCAGCTTCTATTTCATATATAAAAATACTCTCATCCGGCTTCCATTTCTCATGCTTTATTTTCGTCAATCCAGCTTCTATTTCAGACCTACAAATACCTTCATCCAGCTTTTATTTCTCATGCCTTGTTTCGTCAAACCAATTGTGACGCATTGAGAAATGGAAGCTGGATGAAAGTTTTTTTACAGGTGGAATGGAGGTTGGATTGATGAAAAAGCGCAAGAGAAATGGAATCTGGATGATGGTTTTTTACAGGTGAAATAGAAGCTCGAATGACGAAAATAAAGCATGAGAAATAAGAGCTGGATGAAGGTATTTCTATGTCTGAAATAGAAGCTGGATTGACGAAAATAACGAACGAGAAATAGAAGATGAAGGTATTTATAGGTATGAAATAGAAGCTGGATTGAACAAATTCGCAAACAAACGCGATAGCGATCGTGCGCGGAAACGATCGTGCGCAGTATTGAAGGTGCATCCCAGCATTTAAAGGAGACGACTTGGACCCGGCCAACCCGGTGAACTACAGACCGATTGCAAACGTCTCGTTCTTATCCAAGATCATTGAGAAGATGGTGGCGGGTCAGCTCATTGCGTACCTGGAGAGAAACAAATTACTTACACCTTTCCAATCCGGCTTCAGAAGGTTTCATTCCACCGAAACTCTGTTGCTCCGACTCCTATCTGACATCTATGGAGCCATCGACAGATCGGAACTGACCTTGCTCGCCCTTTTCGACGTCAGCGCAGCTTTTGATACTGTAGACCATGACATCCTACTTAAGCGGTTGAATGTTTCGTTTGGGTTGTCTGGTAATTTTCTGGAGTGGATCGGCTCTTTCCTGCATGGGCGCACTATAAGTGTGGTCCATGGCTCGACTAGGTCTCGGTGGGTCCCTGCCCCATAATGGTTTGCCTCAGGGTTCAGTTCTTGGTCCACTCTTATACATAATTTATACCACTGGTCTCGACCTGCTTCTTGCAGAACATGGTGCCTTTAGCCAACTCTATGCTGATGACACACAGGCATACATGCACTGCCTCTCATCTAACGCTTCCTCTACAGTTAGGGCTATGAGTCAGGTGCTCATTGCCCTGAGAGCATGGATGGCATCAAACCGTCTTAGGCTAAACCCTGCTAAGACTAAATTCATTTGGCTGGGCTCCAGGCAGCAGCTGTCTAAGCTTGATCTGATTCACCTCTCTGCTGAATTTCCCGACTATACTTTCTCCACCTCAGTCCGTGACCTTGGTGTTGTGCTAGACCAGGAACTTACTTTTGTACCTCACATTAATCGTCTCAGTCGCTCCTGTTTCTGCCCAGTATTCCCCGCAGCCAGCTCATTTCGGCCACTAGTAGTCTCCTTTCGTCCTCCTTGCGCAAGCACCAGCACTCCGATCCATACAGCAATACCGGCACTACCAGAGCTCCATACATTGAAGGTGTGCGGTAGTGAAAATCGCGGTATTGTGTGCGCGGTATTGTGTGCGCGGTATTGTGTGCGCGGTATTGACAGTAAACCACTAATTTCATGTGGCGCGGTTACTGCTGCAGGCATTTTAAACCTAACAATGACATAAATTATGCTGCACGCCTTACAGAACCAGAAGAAGCTATGGTGAGAAAGATGGCTTTGATGATGGCATAGGCCTACGGCAACATAAATTTTTTGGCTGCCAACTCATTACAGGTCGTAATCACATAAAATTTGAACGATATGTTGGTTAACGCAGGAAACCCAGAAGGGACCGAAGGCCCCGCTAGTCAGGGTCACCTGAGAGCGTTGGGTTGGAACGATTGATGCATCACGGTGATGACCTTGATTAAGCGCTAGCACACTGTAGGCCTAGCTTTAACCATTATGTCACTGTGATTTTATGAAACCAATAGACAATGATTGTGTTTATATTTACTGTAGGATAGTGAGTGTAGTCTGTCTAAGACCAATTTATAAAATGTCTTCCTTAATTTCTTTACTTAATGCTCTGTGTTTCCTTTTTCGCTTTACAACAATTGTTTCTGGAATTATTCTTCTGTCTCTTTGGAGTAATAATTAAACGTGTTTGCGAACCGTTCGCTGCTCATTATGGCGATTTTTCTTACTTACTTACTTGCTTATTTTGGCGACTTTTTCACGTGATCTCGCGACAAAGTCTTTCCGAAATCTGGCAACCTTGTAAGCGTACGTAGGTCGCTGATTGGTTCGACTTTTGGATTCGTTGATTCTGGTTAGGTCGCCATTTATTTTAATAATAATAATATTAATTGATGATGATGATGATAATAATAATAATAATAATAATAATAATAAAAGAATACTTTTCTTTAATGATGCGCCTGCATGTCCGCCCAACGAGGGTTAGAACTCGCTACGCCTCGCACTCTACGCCAGCGAAAAAAAAATTCTATTACTTTGTAATTAGGACAAATTTGTTAAGATTCAAACATGTTGCGGGTTTTCATATACTCTGAATTTATATGTAGAGATGTGATAGTTAAGACAGGTTTGTTGTTTTGGGAAACAGTTGGTAATGTTATAAATTTGAATGGCGTGATTTGTCCGTCACGTGTTTCATATCCTTATCTTCAGACAGAGTGTGGAATTGGTAGAGTTGAAATTCTGACTAAGACGTTGGGCGACACTGCGAATTTAGGGGAGTGAAATGTGGGATTGGTTGAGTTTAATGAAAGAGCTATACTGCTTTAGTTTAGTTGCTAAATTATTTTATATTGTCAATTTAACATGGAAGCTGGGTTAATGACTGTAATTGATTGCCTTAACGGAAGTTGGATTGATGTAATTGAAGTCTTTGCTTCAGTAAAAGCTGTAATAAAGCTGTACAAGATCTATGTAATTTACATCTGAGGTCGTTGGTTTTACATCATGTAAACAGTATGGCCGTCCAAGACATCGCTAGAGTAGAGCGCTGCTACCCATCAGCCGGATCCCATGATGCAATACGCTCAGTAATTACGTGCATTAGTAATCAACGCGAGATCTAAGTAAAATGGTTAAATTAATCATTATAAATAAGGTGAAATATGCTGCAGGGCTAAATATAAGTGAAAAGAAAGTTCGAAAGTAAAGAAACCTGCTCTTCGAAAACTGATTATGCGCTTTAAGCACCTTTTGATGCATTGGGCCAAGTTAGGCATAGTGAGTGTCAGTTAGGGTCAGGTTAGCCGCCGTGATGGTCGGTTAGGACTAGGGTTAGTGTCGCATTAGATACTGTCCAAAGATACTATGTACGTAGGCAGTGAGCCGGTGGGCAGTATTTACTGACCACACTGTCCCTAACCGCCACTCAAGACCCCTTTCCCACTTTTTCTGTGCTTCCATTTTTTCGTTATCTGTTCCGACATTTTTTTTTTACTTGAGCACATTCCTTTGATTATTTCTGTAGGTTTAAAACTTTAAATATCTTCGATTACTGCTATAAGATAAATGTCCCATTTACTTATCTGAAATCGTACGCAAAATAAATATCTGATTATGAGATCCACAAGTATGCATAATAAACGATTTTTAGCAGCTATAGAACATGGACTGAAAACTCAGAGGAGGAGTGCTCAGAAAAATTCAGTGTTTTTCATCGAAACCGCTGTCTTGATCACATGGTGGATCTTACCATCAAATGAAGCTTTATCAATGCACATCATTGTTGTCAAAAGTGTTTTTCGTTTTTATTCTTCTCTGGAAAATCTGTTTTTTTCACGTCTCGTATTTTCCGGTTTTTATTTTTTTGTGTGAACCTACTTGAACTTATTTATTTAGTTATTTATTTACTACTAACTGGGGTACCCGGCGTTGCCCGGGAAATTTAGGACACGCTCCCGGCCACAACCACACCCCCACCACACCACACACCACACCCCAACCTCCCCCACAACACCTCACCACACCGACCTCCACCGGTACGCCATTCGTTAAATTTTCCCTCCCAATCCTTTCGACCCCGATCCCATCACAACCCCACCCCGCCACAACCCCACCCCACTCATCCACCACCCCACCACACTCCTACCGACACCGGTACGCCACCCGTGGCCTTGATGACATTTTTAGTCATCCGACAAATTTTGCTTTTCGGGAAAATTTTTCCTTCAACCCCATCCCTCACCCAAACCACCCGCCCACACACCACACCCCAGCCTCCCTTACAACACCCCACCACACTCCGACCTCCACCGGTACGCCACCCGTGAAATTTCCATCACAACCCCACCCCGCCACAACCCCAACCCACTTATCCCCCACCCCACCACACTCCTACCGACACCGTTAAGCCACCCGTGGCGTTGATCACATTTTTTTAGTCATCCGACAAATTTTGCTTTTCGGGAAAATTTTCCCTCCAACCCCCATCCCCTCACCCAACCCACCCCCACCACACCGACCTCCACCGGTACGCCACCAGTGAAATTTGAGTTTTAGGGAAATTTTTACCTCCCACACATCCACCTCTCCCACCCCACCCCGCCCAACCCCACTACACACCGACCTCCACCGGTACGCAACCCGTGAAATTAGATTTTCGGAAAAATTTTCTTCCCCTCATACCCTCCAACCCCACTCCTGTCCACCCGGTCCATGGTGTGTCCTGGGTGGAGGCGAGGTGGCCCGTGTAAAAATCTGTTTAGTTGTAACGTTTCAGGTGAATAAGTGTGAAAATATGCATGGCAACGGCTGAAAAGTGGCGAAAATGAGGGGTTTTGCCACCCACCCTGGCCCCCATGGTGGCAGAGATTTGTGAACCCTCCAGTGGGTGTCCAATGCCGAGACGGACACAGTAGTGGAGGTTTGGAGTGAGAAGGTGCTAAGCTGTCGAAATGCATCCCCGTCAAACAGACAGACACACATAATCTTCTCTTTATTTATATAGATCTTCAGTTATTCTTCTTTAATCCTATTTTCATAATTATGATGTCGCTTATACCAGCGGTCCTCAATCTGTGGGTCGCGACCCACACGGGGTCGCCTGACGATTTGCCAGGGGTCGCCTGGACCCTTCAGAATTTTTAAAAAAGATTTAGAGTTATCGGAAATATCATAATTGTGGTGGATTAATGCTGCTTATTGTTTGCTAATAAATTTGTGTTAATTTAATTGCTGCGCTGAATAAAATAAAATAACGTAAATAAGGTTTTTAATTTGATACTTTAGTAGAAGACGTGACAGATTAAAACCTTGTTTACGCAGAACTTTTTATTTTGTTCAGCACAGCAAGCAAATAACGCAATTCTATAACTAAACAATAAGTGACATTAATTCACAATAACAATTTTATTCCTATAACTGTGGTCGCGTAAGATAATGAGAAATTAATATATTTATTTAATCTTTTAAAATTTGACTTTAATTTGAGACTATAGTACAACACGTAGCAAATATAAATTATTTTTCTGTTCCCGTTTTCTCTCTACTTTCCGCCTTTTTTTCAGGACATAAGCACGTTTATTCCGCTTTTTATTCGGTTTTTATATTTTTGCAACCATAATTATGCATATCACATGGAAAGATATGCATCTTTTCCGGTATGCACCCTTCATCTAGCAAAGGGACCACACTATAATTAGGTTCTCGTGCGAATCCAAACAAGTCTGAGTCACTGTTTGCTGTCCGCCAGAGAGCTGTGTATTGGCCCTTCTTAGTACCACTCGCATTTTTCCTTGGGTAGTTTGTCCTTCCCCGCTTGGTCGCTGCTCGTCTTTTTCAACCGAGAATTATCAGCCTTGACCTAACCTAACATATAATATATAAGCTCGTGTTCTGAACAATTTTCACCCATAGGCTACAGGCACTCGAGGAACTGACTGCATCGCTAGCGTTCTGATAGAGCTCTGTATGTCACAAAACTAAAGTTTTGTTTGTTTGTATGTGCATTTGCTATAGCGCCCCTTCAAGCTCTCTACTCAGAGGCGCTCCCGACTACAGTGCGGGCACTGCATCAGAGTTTCACGCCGAAGCGCTGAGCAATTGCGAGTGAAGGATTTGCCCAAGGTCCCTACGCGGCGACTTGAGGTGGATTCGAACTTCCCACCCTCCCGTTGCAAGGCAACGAACATACCCACTACACCACCGCGCCCCACGAGTGTGTGCTCAGCATTATTATGACAATTTGGAATTCATATTTTAGGTCAATTTCAAACGAAGAAACTCAAATATTTACCGAAATATTGGACTTTAGTGATGTATCCAAAGCAAACTTTCCTGTTCTCGATCTGTGGAATACTCCTGATTTGCATGATAGCAACTCTGCATCACAGAACATGCTTCGTCTCCGTGTCTCCGTTAAACAAAGCTCCCAGCTTAAACGACAACCGCGTGAAGCTGCCGGGTCTAAAAATTCTCGAACCATCGGAGTTTGCCAATCAGTTGGACGTGCAGTGCGTCAATGCGACGGTCGAAGCGCTGCACTTCCCAATGTGCATCTATGATATAAAAAGCGATACTGGAGTCTCAGCTGGGGTGGCTCGTGGTGGCTACGACGAGGCAGATGTGGTTAAGAAGTGGATTGGCTTCAGTCGCAAGCACCCCGACGTGTCGTTTGTCGATCTCGGTGCCAACCTTGGACTATATTCGCTACCGATTGCACATTTGGGAATCCATGTTGTCTCGGTTGAACCCAACAGAGACACTGTGCGCCGATTGGCACAGTCCGCTCATCTCGGGAAAATCGAGAATAACATTGACATCCTTCATTATGCTCTCTCCAACAAGGAATCGACCACTTTCCTTAAGTCTGCTGTCGAGAATCCTGCTGATACTTTTATGGTCAGCGATGCATCATGCCCTGGATGTCTGTCGGTTAATGTGACGGTGCTCAACAAACTATTGCCATTTATGAGAGGCAAAAAAGCAGTCTTCAAAGTCGATGTACAAGAGGCAGAGATTAAGGTTTTCGAGAGGAAAAGTGCCGCTAATTTCTTTGACGAAATCGACGTGATGTTGATTCAGATGGAATGGATTCTCTATCCAAGAAACTATGGCAAAGCGGAAGACAGCAGACGAAAAGTAGATCACTTTCTGGAATTCTTTTACCAACGAGGATACGATGTGTATGATCCAAGAGGGGAACAGAAATTGAACGCCGACTGGGTTAACTGGCCTGTCGATGTTCTTTTCAAGAAAGAGGATTTACCAAAGAACCAACTGTTTCTTATATGAACGGAGTGGAGAGATCGTTCCTAAGTGCATGTATTCCTTTAGGCATTTAGTTTAGGTGTGCCGTATTGCAAGCACTTTGGAATAAACCTCAATATTATGGCCAGATATACACGTTCTTTGCCTTCTTTTGGCCCCAGTGTCTTAATGTTTGACAATTGTTGTTGCAATGTTTAGCCTTTAACTCTCAAAGGTGTTTTTCTTAAGGTTACTTTGTAACATTGGACGAATGAATACAAGTATGAAGATTAATTAATATTAGTATTTACTAAACACTAATTAATATTAGTATAACAATTAAGAGCGTTATCTGTTGCATTCTGCTATCTCTAGATTTATAACTCAACTATATACTGTAGGTGTTTTTCTTAATGTTATTTTGCAACCTTGGACAAATGAATATTAGTATAAAGATTAATTAATATTAGTGTATACTAAATACTAATTAATATTAGTATAATAATTAATCGCGTTATTTGTTGCATTCTGCTATCTATAATTTTGAATAAAATGTCTACTGCGTTTACAGCACCGATTGTAAGTACATGTATAGTGACAGTATTCAAATGTCATAAAAAAATATTTTGGACGGAGCGTGAAAAATATAGGCCCTACTTTATGTTGTCTCGAATTCCCGGGTTTAAAATTTCAGATGATTAAAATGAGAAGGCACAACCTTGCAGGACCAGAGCCCACTTACAAGGAAATGATTATCTAATATTCATCCATGCAACGGTAATATGGCGACCCATGCATTGCTTGACCAATTTAGAGGGACTTGGTCTTTTTCCATGAAGACTCTTGCATTATCCTGAAACTCTAAGACAGTGGTTCTCAACCCGTGGCCCACGGGCCAAAAGTGACCTGCTAGGCCTCGAAAAATGGCCCTCATCTCTCAAAGAATTAAAAAAATAATGAAAAATTGAACATTTGGACAGGTTTGAACACATAATTTGTTCTATTACAACTTGTTTTACTTTGACGTTTATAAATAACATCAAGCATTCTATTTTTATTCAATTATAGCAATTTTATATGCTTCTAGTTAATTAAATGTTAGCCTAGTAGTTGTGGCCCATAATGTCATGCAACCAAGAAAAGGTGGCCCTCGTGTCCTCCAACTTAGAAAAAGCGGCCCTAAAGTAAAAAAAAAAGGTTCGGAAACCCGTGCTCTAAGACGTATGATCTGGCACGTGTATAAGTTAATTTATTTTCCCATCCAGTTATAGCTATTGTCTTAAATAATAATCACGAGCAACGTTCCTTGTGTTGAGCTAAGGTTACAATGTGGGGCGGAACAGGTAGAGGTATTCAACCCATAGTCTTTCTTAGAACCGCAGTAAAGTCTTTGGACATCCCAACCCTAAGCGGACAAAAGGATGACCCTCAGTTTTTTTCTGCAAATCTTATACTGCACAGTTGCAACTTCACTTAAAACGATTTAACCAATTGATGTTGCATTGATAATCAGTAGGCCTTGCATTTTAGATTTTGGACAGAGAAACTGCATATACAGGCCTGTTGTCTTGTGAAGCTTCACTAGTGCCACGGCACCCGTTTTGCGAAAAATATGACCTGGGTCATTCGATGTTATAAGTAACGTGAGTTACAGTTGAGAAAACAATTGATGAAGTTCAACTCAGATCTCTAACTATTTTATGACTCTGCAACAACGGACGATTCTCAATTGTGTTCATATCGCAGCATACTGGTGTCGCCCCTTTTGCTCTATCGTCTCCCACCCTGTAATGGAAATCGAGAACCGCCAAAGTTGATAAAAAAATCATTAGCTGACACCTTTTCTCAATTTCTCTGAACACTCTGTTTTCTAGATCTCCGCAATAAATGATCATGAAACGGAGTTTAGACTTTGATCGCAGATGGTAATAGGGTAACAATAGGCTACGCTTGATTTCAAAATGACACAGAAGTATGAATAGGCCTTATAATGTCTTAGCAATCATATTTTGAAGACATGAGGTAACGGCATTCGTTTGAACGGAGCGTTAGAACTTGTAGGCTACTTTATTTTACTTCGAATTCCTGTCTTTAAATTTCAGAGGAATAAAATGGGAAAGCAGCACCTGACGCTGCAAGGCCCAACCTTCAAGGGCAACGTCTAAGATTCCTTCGTTCCTGGGTAGTGCGGCGACCCATCATCAACTTAGGGTTTATTGATATCTTTCCCTGAAGACCATTTCAGTTTCCTCAAACTCTAAAGGTACGGTCTGCTACGAGTGTGACTTTATTTATTTCCCCATCCAGTTATAGTTATTGTCTCAATCATGCATAAGCAACGTTCCTTGTGTTCAGACAGGGTTAGAAATGTCGGGGAGTTACAGAGGTCCAACCCACAGTTCTTCTTATATAGTACTGCATATATATATAGTAGCCTAAAGTCTTTGCAAAACCTAACTTCAAGTGGATCAAGCGCTGACCCCTCAGTTGTCGTTCCTTTCAAATCGCATGCTGTGTCTAATAAATCGCAGTGTTGCGACCATTTTCGCACTGAAATAGTTACAGGCCATTTAGGCTACGTCAGTTGTGATAATCAAAAGGCCTTGTATTTTAAAATTTCAACACAAAAAACAGCGTAAGCCTATATAATTATAGACTTAGTAGCTTCGTATTTTTTGCCCTGCACTGTAGGCCACTACGATGCATTTTATCCAGTTAGGCTACACTCAAGTGTAGGCCTATCGCGTCCTATCGTATACATAGCACTGTACCTTGGCCTTTTATTCGATCAACTGATCAATTCATGCAGTGGCGATTATGTTTTGCTTTCATTCGCTCCTCCAATCATTCATCTATTGCTGTTTACTGCGCATCTTCCACTGTTTTCCGACTATGGAAATGATGTTTTTGTCTTTCCATTCATTTATCTCAATTCCATTGTTATATCTCTTCAATTTCACCCTCCATCCCTTTTCTTCTCCTTCTTCCTTTTTCCTTCTCTACGTGGGACTATGCTTCCTTCCTTCTCTCGACGGCTTCGCATAGATTCGCCGTAACTTTCAATTTGAAGGGAACTTGGCGCAGAGTACCCTCAGGACTTTCCCACCGTTCTTCGATGCAACGCAAATGGAAAGCTATCCGGACGTCAATGGGAATTAGACGGAGCACTACTTTATCCTCCACCGCAGCACCGAAGGATTAGCTCGCGTTGGGAAGACAATATGGCGGCTGGCGGATGAATTTCATAAATCACTGCCGCCATCTGTTTGCGAGGCAGTAATAATATAATAGTCCGCCGACGCACCGCATTTTTACTCTTGCACTGTATCGTATCAATGGATCTTCAATCCGCAGTAGTTGTAAGTATGATTGCAAGGACGGTGGCCTGCAGCGGGACAACATTGGCATTCTAAGGTTTGACATGATCATTCATTCACTTGTTCGTTCATTCGTTCATTCACTCATCCATCCATTCACCGACTCATTCATTCATCCATTCACCGACTCATTCATCCATCCATTCACCGACTCATTCATTCATCCATTCACCGACTCATTCATTCATCCATTCACCGACTCATTCATTCATCCATTCACCGACTCATTCATTCATCCATTCACCGACTCATTCATTCATCCATTCACCGACTCATTCATCCATACATTCACCGACTCATTCATCCATTCACCGACTCATTCATTCATCCATTCACCGACTCATTCATTCATCCATTCACCGACTCATTCATTCATCCATTCACCGACTCATTCATTCATCCATTCACCGACTCATTCATTCATCCATTCACCGACTCATTCATTCATCCATTCACCGACTCGTTCATCCATCCATTCACCGACTCATTCATCCATTCACCGACTCATTCATTCATCCATTCACCGACTCATTCATTCATCCATTCACCGACTCATTCATTCATCCATTCACCGACTCATTCATTCGTCCATTCACCGACTCATGCATCTATCCATTCACCGACTCATTCACTCATCCATTCACCGACTCATTCATTCATCCATTCACCGACTCATTCATTCATCCATTCACCGACTCATTCATTCATCCATTCACCGACTCATTCATTCATCCATTCACCGACTCATTCATTCATCCATTCACCGACTCATTCATTCATCCATTCACCGACTCATTCATCCATCCATTCACCGACTCATTCATTCATCCATTCACCGACTCATTCATCCATCCATTCACCGACTCATTCATTAATCCATTCACCGACTCATTCATCCATCCATTCACCGACTCATCCATTTGCCCATTCGTCCATCTATTCGTGTGAGCGTTCATGCATTCATCTATTCATCTGCTTAGCAACATTCATTCATGCATTCAATCGTACTTACTCACCCATCCTTTTAAAAACCATCCGGCTTATATAGCGCTGCTTCAGGTTATCTGTTCGCGAGGTCACCCAGCCAGATATAGCAGAAATTAACAGTTTCCTATAGTGCTTATAATTATAATAGTGAGTGCATGTATCACTCCTGGATATCACAACGCGGATCCAACCGGAGTCTGTTACAAATTAATAGATGACAACGACGATGACTACGACGACGACGACGATGATGATAATGATAATCATGACGATGATGATCTTGGTGATGATGATGACGACGACGACGATGACGATGCAAAATCTGAGTCTATCGCTTAGTCCCCAAGGATATGACCGTCAGTGTAATAGGTTCTAACTCTCCGCATTGCAGGGCAGATGCTCCAAACAACTGGATGCCAATAGTTTTAATTAACATCTGAATATTTCATCAAGCATCTGACGTGATGACTTTTCCCGGTTTTCATGGTTTGCCACTTCAGCACAAAAAATCTCTGTGTCTTCACAAGGGATATCATGCCCACCCGTCTAGACCGGCTGAAGCTTATGTTTCCGGATTCCATTAAATACCAGGTTCCGATTTGGTCCATCCCCTGTGGACTGTGACTTCTGGTTAGAATATGATTCAAATCGAGCATTGGCCGATCCTTTGACTGGACTTGGTGGTGATGCTATAGAGGTGGTCACTTCGAAAGGATCTCATTAGAGTAGGTTAGGTCCTGTTAGCATTTAAATGGGCGTTAAATGAGACGCGTGTGGGGCGCGGTGGGTGAAGTGGCTGGTTTGGTTCAGTCCGCCTCAAGCCGCCACGCAGCGACCTTGAGCAAGTCCTACACTCGCATTTTTGCTGATGCGCTTTGGCGTGAAACTCCAACGAAGTGTCCGCGCTGTAGTCGGGAGCGCCTCTGAGTAGCGAGTTTGAATGGGCGCTATAGCAAATGGAAAAAATGGGGGGAAAATAAAAAGATAAATACAAAAATATGGGATTGGTACTGGTACCATGTTACGAAAATAATCACAGAGTCGTTACTGGCATAGATACATGCAACGTTCGGCTGCGTATATTCCGTGTTCTCAACCTGGATTGAGTCGCATTATAGCAATTAATTCAGATAGGGCCTACTAATGATAATCTTTGTTTAATTTCAAATTGACGCCCCGCAGAATTATGCAACTTCACAGTATGACGGATGGTCACAAGCTAATACAGGAGTTAAACTAAAATGTTGGCCGCCTATCCTACTACGCATTTTGCCATCGCCATTTGCCGATTGAATGGTGGAAAGGATGATTGGGATGGTAGCGGGAAGCAATCCGGCTACCGTGCTGTCATCATGCCAAAGTGTTAACCATTGCCATAACACACCTCAGATGACAATCAGATAATATATGAAATAATATAAATCAGATTTGGTCGATGAGGTCATAGATCTATTGGATTGCATCAGATTAGATTAGATTGGATTAGATTAGATACAATAAGATTAGATTGGAATCATTAGATTGGATGAGATTCAGCATGACTACAGCTGCGGTATGTGCCAATGAGCCATTCATCCATTCAATGAAAAGAGGCTGGCGCGTGTCCGTCTGGTCCGTGACTGCAGGCGGACAGACGAGTGCGGCCGACAGTTCGGTCGGTCGGTCGAGCAGCCTGAATTGTAGCTGTAGGGGACGCCCGGGGAGGTTGACGAGTGGCGGAAGAGTTAGTTCTCCGCTGGAATTCTGTTCGATTGACCGAAGGAGAAGAGTCGACGTGACGGAATGACGGACTGAGCGGAAAGCAGGTAGGACGCCCACAGCCGCGGATTTTGTGTTGTTCATCACGGAGAAAGAGGGATGGATCTATACAGACGAAGAGATGGACGGAG
Organism: Lumbricus terrestris; assembly: GCA_949752735.1. Classification (NCBI taxonomy): domain Eukaryota; kingdom Metazoa; phylum Annelida; class Clitellata; order Crassiclitellata; family Lumbricidae; genus Lumbricus; species Lumbricus terrestris. The sequence goes on along the minus strand of OX457038.1, from coordinate 8,086,062 downwards.
AGGAAGGGGCGTAAAAGAATAGAGAGTTGAAGAGGAGGGCAGCATATGAACGGTCAGCTAGCATAAGCATATAGATTATGACTGTAGTAACAAACGAATTGGCAGACAGACTTACAAAGAGACAGACAGACAGACAGGCAGACAGGCAGGCAGACAGACATACAGACAGACAGACAGACAGACAGACAAGGAGACAGGTAGGCTGTGAAAGAGACACCCGGGCTGGTAGATAGACGGACTGACGGAAATAAAGCCCTGCAGAAATAGACCTTTGGGCTAATAAGTCTGCGTATACATGTATCTGATAGATATTGTTTGGATTATTTGCGATGAGCCAAGGGCAGCGTCCGATAGAATAGTGTATGGGTGACATAAAGTGTTGCGTGCATTGCAAGTCTCTACGCCATCTCCATCAATAATATTATTCTTTTCTTCTTGTCATTCCTCTCCTTGTTCCTCCTCGGAATCCCAAACCATGCGAATAGGAATTGTTTTACTACGATTGAGGGCTTTCCTCTAATCCTCTGCGTGTACGTGTGGGACTTACTATATCGTCGTCAATTCAACTAACGTGCTTAAATCGAGGTAAGTAATGGCACAACGTTTGGGCAGACATACAAATTATGATAACGACGCCGATGATGATGATGACGTTAATGACGATGACGACGACAATGATGAGTGTGGCGATAATAAAAGAGGTGATGGTGAAGATGATAAAGACGGCGGCGACGATGATGATGACTAAGACGATTAAGTGAAAAACGATGATGACGATGATGATAGCGACGACGGCAATGATGATAATCATAATAGCGACGATGACAACGACATCGATGATGACAATGACGATGACGATGATATCGATGTTGGTGATTACGACGATGTTGTCGATAAGGTCATCATCCTCCGATGTGGAGTTTTAGTTTATCTAACTCTGTACAAAATTAATGTGTGAAAATTGCTCTGACGGTCATGGAGGGGAACTTTTAAGTGAATCACAAGTATTGGAGAATCGAGTTTTATATTTTTATCAATTGAGCGAGAAAACAAAACAGTGGGAGAGTCAGTGGCGTAGCCAGGAATTTATGATGGGAGCTTGGGGGGTATTATGGCCTGATCCAATGCCCTTTCTGACACCAGCCCAATAGTATTACAGTAAATAAAAAGGGAGTAAAGTAACAAAGGGAATAAAGAAAGAAAACAATTGTTACTACGAGCAGTTGTTTTGTTTTTCTTATTTCAGTGGATAAATTACCTTTAAAAAACTTTTTCCTAGGCAATGGGTGGTTTAACCCCCGAAACCTCCTTGTCTGCGCCACTGGGAAGAGTACAAATTATGAAAGAAACGGAGAACTCTCTGGGTAACAGGAATCCTGGAGAAAATAAAAGCTGATCTCGTTAGCAAACACATGATTCACAATTCGGCCAATAGCAGTGAGATAGATTTAGCCTACTTGTAAATTAACTTGGAGTATTTCATGCCATCACATCACTTAACTGGCGCACAGGGCTTTTTTAACGTGCAGTTGTACACAAAATCTGCAGTTCTAAATGGATTTGTGCAGTTGTAGAAGCACTTCTGTACAGTTAAAACTAGCAAAAAGGTCATTGTCCTCCGATTGGAAGTGATTTACTATGGAAGATGGGACAGGAAAGAAGGGATTGTGCAGTTCAAAAAATTCCTTAAAAACAGCCCTGCTGGCGCTGCTATCATCGCGAGGAACATTTAAAAAAATTCTTATCAGAAAAATCTGGATCTAAAAAATTTTCATTGCGCGTCTCGATTGTCCGTTTTAATTTTTTTATATGACCATATTTATTTATTTCTCTATTTACTGCCTGTCGGCCTCATTATTATTTTGAATTTCATTTTCGACTGATAGGCTATCCCATTATGCTGTTTCCGTACTTTTAAGGATTCCGCTAACTCAGGTCTTCACCATCATGTGACCTTTTAGGTCACTCTGTGTTTAGACATCTTATTTATAAAGTTGTGCTATTTGCTTGCTGGTTGTACTGGAAGAGACGATTGTTGTTCGTACTCTTTCAGTTTTGGTGGCGAGCGGTGCTAATTGAGCAGCAGGCTAAATCTTCGGGGGACTTTAGTTGCAGCGTAGCACGTGGGTTATTGTTCAACTTCAATCGCACAGAGAATTAACCCGAAACAATTTTGAATCCTTTCTTGCTGGTTAATTGATCATCGGTTTATAATATTTACATTGTATTCATAACGATTCACTTGTCATAGCCTAATCTATTCTTCGATCCTTCGCTCACTCCAGGCCTTTATCTTCAAAGGCACCCGTTTAAGAGATGCTATACACTAGCTCTCCGGGTGGCCTCTCGTTCGCAAGTGATCCCTTCGCCCCCTTGCGGCCGATGCTCTACCGTCAACGATCCCGGGCGAATGATGCCCCTTCTCCTTTCGCGTCACTTCTTAAACCCATTTCTTCCAGCTGTCAATCATTCCCTTTTGGGTCCTGGGGCACGCTGTTGCATGCACCGATTTGCCCGCCTACCGCATCTCTCTGTCTCTCTCTTTCTCTCTCTCCCACTCTTTCCTTCTCTCTATATATTGATAATGACTAATAGGCTAAGTGTTCACAGAAATGATCTAGGCCTATGATTATGATGATTAGAGTCATAAAAACAGTACATTAATATACGGTAATAAACATCATCGTCGAATCTCGCTCTCACTACATCATCACACTTTCTTTAGCTGATGGCACGAGAATCGTGTCTTCAGCACGTCGTGCAGGTGACGCTTTAAGGAGAGTTCGTCACGGGTCGACGAGGTTTTACAAGAGCACAGGCAATCGTCGCACGGCAATTATCTTAATGTCTTTTCACCGTTGTTTTGCGACGTCGCCAGGCTGCAGGCTAACACGAGTCCCTACGCGATTTTAATCTATAACATAAAACACAAACAAACACACGACGAGTAATATCAATCGGATTAAACATAATAGCAATTGGTTAGCGCTTAATATGACTCATACACAAATTTTTAAACTATACAAACTTCCAATCTTGAACTGTATGCACTACACATGCATGTATAATTTAACAGCTTCAATTGGTTATGAATGACCAAGACAACCCGTCTGCCATAGAGTTGTGCATCCCCTCCCCTTTGTCTATGTAGCTTAGCGTTTCGTTAATTGTTTGGTAGGGTTCGCTTAATGTATGTCATACAATTGTAACTCGTCGTTTTCTTGTCCTTCGTCGTCTATTTGGTCTGGCGCCTTATAATGCACTTTGTGCGGTTCGGCTGTCTGGATCACATTTACTCTGGGAATGTGGGGGTCTGACTCCCTTGCATGCCACACCCTGAGAAGATTTATATGGTACGTCTTGGGACCTTTCTCGTTCATTATCTCGTAATTGACCGCAGATAATTTTCTCGTTATGACGAACGGCCCCTCCCACCTAGCCAATAGCTTGTCTTCTGTAGAGTGCCGGAGTAGCAAGACCTCTTGTCCAATTTCCAACGTTCTATTTGTTGACTTCTTATCATAATAAGCCTTCTCTGCTTGACGTGCCTTCTTCGCGTTCTCTGTAGCTAACTCTAGGCATTTCCTAAGGTGGTTCTGTGTCATTGTCAGGTAATCGATAACGCTTCTCTTGTTGGAGGCTGTGTGTAGTTTACCTGTCCACGAATCTTGTACGACCTGCAGTGGGCCTCTGACGTCATGTGAATATAGCAGTTCGAAAGGCGAGAAACCAGTGACGGTTGATGGTATTTGCCTGCAGCTGAAAGCCAGAAATGGAAGAGCCTGCTCCCATGAACGCGGGTCGTCATCTATAACCTTTCTCATCATTTCTCTCAAAACTCTAATCATACGCTCGGCGCTTCCCGCCGTTTCATGATGGTCGACTGTCGAAAAAACTGGTGAGATTCCAAGCAGGTCTTCTAAGCCTCGTACAAGCTGGTTCTTGAAGTGCGTCCCATTATCTGATTTTATGAACCTTGGAATTCCTGTGCGAGCAAAAGTCTCGACTAGTGCTTTTGCAATGCTTTAAGCAGTTACATTAGAAAGAGGAATAAATTCCATCCAATGCGTTGCTTGTTCGACGATAATTAAGACAAATCTTTTCCCTGAAGATGACTTTATGCACATTGGTCCCATTATATCGATTATTATTGTATCGAACGGAGTTTCAATTATGGGAACCTCAATTAAAGGCGCTCTATCAGCCTTCTTTATACCAGCCGTGTATTGGCACTCTGGACATGATTTCACATAAGCCTGAATGTCGCTTGTCATAGTAGGCCAGGTGAACGCCTTGCTGATACGCGCTGAAGTGGCATAGATGCCTCGATGCCCTCCCCACGCAGAGTCATGAGCAAGCTGTAAGATCTTTGATCTGTACCCTGGCGGTACCATTAATTGCTTCCGTCCGCCTTCTCCTTCTTCCTCTGTTTGGTGCGGTTTACCTTTCCTAAACAGAAAGCCTTCTTCGATTAAATATCTGCTGTCTCCCTCCCTCGCTAACTTCCACGATTCGAATAAGGTGGGGTCTTCTTGCTGTGCCCTTTTGAAGTTATCTGATTCGGGTGTCTTCAAAGTGATTCTGTCTTCGGCCTGTGAACGATCAGATATACATTCCTTGGCTCTCGGTCCGTTCGTCGGAGATCTATGACCAGGCGTCGTGTGCGCCCCATTTGCTGCGGTGATTACCTCCTCCTTTTTCTCCTCTTCCTCCTCTTCGTGGGCCGTGTCTTTATGGTTTGCCGGCCTAGCCCCTTCATTAGAGATGGCGCCTCCCAACTCATCACCTGTCTTTTCATCGTAGCATCGGTTACTGAAATCCTCTTGTCGATCATCTGGATAATCTTTGACGGTATATCCGGCTACGGGGCATCTGTTGCTTGTTGAAGGCGTTTGAAGTGACTGACCAGGCGTGCTTATCAATTCTCCCGAGGAGTCGTTAATTGGTCTGAAGTCGGTGGTCGGGCCACCGTCTCCCGTTCCATCGGTCACCGAAGACCTCCCGTTGATCGGCTGGAGCGTTTGAGAGGGTTTTATGACCCCGGTGCTTTGTCGATTAGGCGGTGGGTCATTTTCTGGTAGTCGCCTTTCGTCAGGTGCGATTAAATGACTCTGTCCATCTCGGTCGTCAACTTTGTTGATATCATTAGTGTCTTTTAAGTCCGATTCTATTCCTCCTTTCAAAGTCGTTCGCTCGCAAGGCGTCGCTAAAATCCCGCTCTCCACCTGTCGTCCGTCGGGCGTCTGTGTACCTCTCCCAGCTGCTTGCGGTTTACCGAGCGCTTTGATCGTGTCAGCTGTCTGCTTGTCTCTCTGACTGTCACTGTCTATCTTACCGTCATAGTCACGCCGTCTAGCAGTCGGTCCGTAGTCTTGTCTCCTAGTGGCTATGTACTAGTATGTAGGCCTGGGAAATGTCATTAGACGTATCAGCAGTACGGGGGCTAACAGTATCGATCAAGTCAGTGTTATTTGCAAATACATCGTGGCCAATTAGCACGTCTACCTGGAGGTCCTTCACCACCCCTGCTTTGATCCTTACAATACGGTCTGTGCCAAATTGTGGGGAGCTGATTTCAAGTTCACAAGTCGAAATGCATTTTAACAGCCCAAAAGCACATTGCACGGTTATGGGATCCCTCATGGCAGACGAGTTATCTCTCACAAGATCAGAATTAACCAGCGTAACCTGGGCCCCTGTGTCCCTCAGAGCGTCAACGGGACGATTGTTCACAAACAATGGCACAATAAATCGTTTCTGGTAATCTACAACTCTCTCTAGATTCGAACCCGGTTTTACGAACTTAATTTGTGCATGTCCCTGTTTTTGTGGCCATGACTTGTTGTGATTTCGGTTATGGGCCTGAGATCCATTATCTGCTCGATTACCATACCCAGACTGCATTGGTCTTGCACTCGTATCTCGCGGTCTATCATTGGTGCTATTTGCAAATGCCCCTTGGTTCATGCCAGTGGGCTTCCTTTCCCAAGGGTTTACGTTGTGATCAGAATTGAGCGCTCTGAACCTGTTGTTCTGTTTCTGATCACCCTGGCTCGATTTGCGCCCTTCCATTGTGCATTCAAAGTGCAAATCTGCAAATTCGGCGACTTGAGCAGCCCTTTTGGGCTTTCTTGCTTCAATAAAATAGCGACAATCACTCGCAAGAGAGTCTCTTAATCTCTCCATGATAATGTCGTCCCTTAAGGATTCAAAATCAGTTATCTCTTTGCATTCAAGATAATAATCGAACACATCATTCAACTCGCCTAAAAATTGCATATAAGACTGTTTCCCTGTCCTATGCATGCATTTAAACTTATCCAAATAATGTTTGGCATTCAATCTGCATGCACCCAGAAGTGCACGTTTTGTTTCCCTGTAGTTGGAACAAGTGTCAAAGGAAAGTCTGTTATAATGCACTCTCATTGTCGAGTTAAGCAAAGCCGGAAGTAGCTTAGCCCACTTGTTCTCCTCAATTCCCTGCAGAATGGCAATCTTCTCGAACGCATGGAAAAAAGACACTATATCTTCTCCTTCGTGCATGGTTGGTAGCTTAGAATACACCGACGGACCAACGGGGTCACCAACAGAAAATGAAGGGTTTGGCTGTAGTAAACCCAAGTTTGTCTTTTCACGCAAAAGATCTAGTTCCATCTGCATCTTTTCTCGTTCCGCCGTCATCTTTTCTTTTTCCGTATGCAACCGCCTCTCTTCCGCCCGAACTAGTTCAAGCCTCGTCTGGCTTTCGCTAACGCTAGCCTGGTCTGCATCCTCGTATTCATCCACTCCATCGTCAGCACCTGATGGATCCTCATTTTCCCTCAACTTTTCGATCATGGCCCTTTTATCTAGGCCTTCACAATCTATGCCTCTCTGCCTACACTCCTCTTGCAACTCTGCTTTCTTCATTCTCTCGAACATTTTAAGCAGAAGAACCAAAGTACAACAATAAAACTAGTTCAAAAACACACGAGGTTCGATTAACCTTCAAGACGCTACTACACAAAACAATAAACTCAAAAGCAGTCTTTCTCACAGAACGGGTTATTTTCAATCACCCCTTTCGTTCATCAATAACAAACACAACAAGTTAATCAGTTAGCATGCAGACTCCGCTCGCAATAAAATGAGCTCCGGAGCGCTTCACAGCAATCGGTAATTAGCACCTTTCGTGCTTTACAACCACATTCTCCAATAAATCAATTACTGACTCTGCAGTACAAACAATTCTCCCGCAAACACCATTCAGACTACAAACATTAACAGCACCAAGTGACTATGAGCAGTCAAACAAAATGGCTCGTGCTCACCAGGTGTTTCTCCAGGTGTCTTGGATGTGTCGCTCTCTCCGACTTCTCCGCACGACTACAGCATGGAAAGATCTCCCAGAGCTCCAAGTTGTCCGGCATCAATTGATGTCCAGTCCGAATCCTTCGTTCCGGTGATCGTCCGAATCCTTTGTCCGTTGATCGTCCGCCTCCTTTGTTCCAGCGATCGTTCGTCTGAATCCTTGTTCCAGCGAATCAGCGATCGTCCGAGTCCTTTGCTCCGGTGATCAGACGTCCTGTCTGTTGTCGTCCTCCTGTCACCAATCTCTCCGGACGTGTAGTTCCAAAGAATCCGCCGCGTCCAATGAGATCAGTCCTCGTGGAGTCCGACTGAATCGTCCGCCGTCAAATGTCGCTTTCTCGTCTGCTTCTCCGTTTGTCTGGAATCGTTGTTCCGCTTCGTCTCTTTGTCAATCGTTGCTGTCGTCGCACAAAGTCTCTGCTCCGTTAAAAATTGTCTGAGATCAGCAGCGTTGAAGTTCTGCTTTCTCGAACAAAATCCCAGCTGGCACAATGTACTGGAAGAGACGATTGTTCGTACTCTTTCAGGTTTGGTGGCGAGCGGTGCTAATTGAGCAACAGGCTAAATCTTCGGGGGACTTTAGTTGCAGCGTAGCACGTGGGTTATTGTTCAACTTCAATCGCACAGAGAATTAACCCGAAACAATTTTGAATCCTTTCTTGCTGGTTAATTGATCATCGGTTTATAATATTTACATTGTATTCATAACGATTCACTTGTCATAGCCTAATCTATTCTTCGATCCTTCGCTCACTCCAGGCCTTTATCTTCAAAGGCACCCGTTTAAGAGATGCTATACACTAGCTCTCCGGGTGGCCTCTCGTTCGCAAGTGATCCCTTCGCCCCCTTGCGGCCGATGCTCTACCGTCAACGATCCCGGGCGAATGATGCCCCTTCTCCTTTCGCGTCACTTCTTAAACCCATTTCTTCCAGCTGTCAATCATTCCCTTTTGGGTCCTGGGGCACGCTGTTGCATGCACCGATTTGCCCGCCTACCGCATCTCTCTGTCTCTCTCTTTCTCTCTCTCCCACTCTTTCCTTCTCTCTATATATTGATAATGACTAATAGGCTAAGTGTTCACAGAAATGATCTAGGCCTGTGATTATGATGATTAGAGTCATAAAAACAGTACATTAATATACGGTAATAAACATCATCGTCGAATCTCGCTCTCACTACACTGGTGAAAACGTAAACAAGGCTTTTCATTTTAAACGTTAGTACAGGATTTAACAAAGTCCAATTAGGCCTATTTTCCGTTCCCTTTTTATCTCGTTTTTCGCCTTTTCGTTTTTGCAATAAAACGACGTGTTAAGCTTATTCTGCTTTTTATTCCGTATTGTCGATTTAAACATCTAGGGCGCCGACCATTCCAAACAAGTTCGTTTATATATTTCTGAACATCCATAGAATCTGTTAACTGCCGACCTGTTACAGCAGGCTCTATATATTTGCGTGGTCCAACATGCTACGTGACTCTTCTAGTTCTCTGCAGTGGTGTAGTCCTAAAAAATGAAGTGGGGGGACGCCTGGAAATTGAAGTGGGGGGACGCCATGGAAATTGAAGTAGAAACTGTAGCAAAAAGTGCAATCTTGCAAGAATTTTCAAAAAAGTGGGGGACGGCGTCCCCCCGCGTCCCCGCCCCACTACACCACTGGTTCTCTGTACATTTGTTTTGCTAACTGATGCAAAATTCCGGTTCTTAGTGATAATTCCACTCCCCATAGATTTGGTCACACCTGTTTTACTCTTTGAGTGGCGCTATATAAATGCTCATTCACATTTACGATAGCAGTGAGTAGTCAATATTTTGCTTTGTTTCTTCTAGAGGAAAGTTGAATTCTTTCAACTCAGTTTAGATGGCGATTTAAGTCACGTAAATAATGTTTCCATAATTCCGCCACGCAGAGACCTTGAGCAAGTCCTTCACTTGCAATAATTGCTCATGCGTGCTTCGGCGTGAAACTCTGTAACTTAGTCGGGAACGTCTCTGAGTAGAAAGCTTGAAGGACGCTACAGCAAATGCGAAAAAATGAAAATAAAAGCATCGTGATGTTTCTTCATAATGTGTTTTGATGACGTTTCTTCATATTGTGATTATATATATGTATACGTTTCTTCATAATGTATTGCGATGACGTTTCTTCATAATGTATTGCGATGACGTTTCTTCATAATGTATTGTGATGACGTTTCTTTATAGTGACATTGTGTTGTGATGAGGTTTCTTCAACCAAGAACTGACCGTTTTTCTGAATTTAACGAAATTTTGGTGTTTTAGCCTACTTTAATAGGAATGACAGATTATTTCCTAACACCACCCCGCAAATGGTGCTTCTTTTTCATCTTTTGTAATAGGCAGGAGTACGCCTATCATTTTTTCTAACTCCATTGCTGGAATGATAATCAATTTTAGACATGCTTCCCTAAAATACGCTTCGATTTGGTTTTAAATGTCACGTTTGTGATGACTATCATTTTATTGCCTACTGATCGCTTAACAGACAAAAAGTTGAAAACTAAACATAAAATGCGCCGTATCCTGATCCAACATGCTTATTGGAGTTGCGAGTCGTTTTTGACATCGTTTTACAACATGAACTAGGCAAGCTTCAGTGCTTCACTCATTTTTGTTTTGTCGCATTATCCCTGAGCGATTTTCAATTTTTACGTCGTAGCCTATTTCTGCAGAATTATTTTCAATGAACTTTTGTCACATCGTTCCCGGAGCAATACGGCATATTGACGTACGTATCCTTTGAACATGAGCGACACAGCCTCCTTTCGCATTATCGCCAGAAGTGATTGGTCATTTCAACTTACTCCTTTGTCAGGATCGGTGCATTCTTTCTCATTCTCATCCAATGAGTTAACGACCTCGCCCGATTTTGAAATCGGTGGATAGAACGGTCGGACCAGCTCCTCAAATAATGAAATATGTTTCCGGTTATTGGCTCGAAATCGAAGTCAACTGCCGAGCACCGGAAACGCACTGGCCGACGGGAGTTTGCCATTGTCGTTAAATCACGACTTTCTCTCTGCTTTATGCTGGCAAGCGCAAATTGGACAATCGGTCTCGTTGAGTCACGAGAGATGCGATTGTCCGACTGTCGACAGGATTCTCGGACGGACATTATCGACGTTACGCATAATGATCCAATGAATGGACTCTTCGTCGAATGGACTATTGCACCCATTATCCTGCCTGCCGGTGCCTCGTTGCCTGCCTTATACGTTAGACCGATCTGCGTTGAGCAGTGAACGAATTTGCCTTCAGCTTTTAGTGTTCCATCGAAAATGAAAATGGTTTCGTCGGAAGTGCTCTGTGATGGTGTGAATCTGAACTCTGTGATGGAGTCATCTGTGTGTGATTCACAGTTGCGATATTGAAGTTGTTCCGAGTCGATAGAAGCAGTAGTGACTATCCATGATAATAAGTAATAGGCAATAATTGTCGGTCGATATGTTTCACTGCAGCTTTTAGTTTTGAACCGATACGGTATAGTCCATGATTGTTACAAGACAGTGTTGCTTTTGGTCATCGGTTGTTTCAGTGTGTGTCTGTGCGTTTAGGTGTGTGTGTTCAAGCGTGTTTAGGTCTGTGTGCGTAGCCTATACCTTCTGCTTAAAGACGATTAGTGTTGCCCTCCCTTTCATCTAGGTTTTGGACTGGCACTATTCGAAACGGTGTCCATGCATTGAGTTGGCGAGTGGCAGTAGTCATTGTTCAACAACGTGGGGTATTTCGAAGAAGTTTGAAGTTGCCCTCCTCGTTTACCCAGGCTTTGGACTGTCACTAATCTAAGCGTCTCTAAAAGAGTTCATGCTTTGCTCTAGGCCCTAGTATACTATACAGGCCATTATTAGTTACTTGGTCTCAACTCTATATGTTCGTCATCCTGGTTCTGTTGTGTTCCTGTGGTCGGTGCTTAGTCAGTTCATTGCTATAAAAAATTCTACAGAGCAATTAATTTGTTGGTTAGTTGCCGTTTCAGACAATACATGAATGCATGTATGTATGATTGTGTGTATATAATTATGACAACTATGTTTGTATGCACTCATTTGTAATTACAAAGCTGTCTGTTCAGTTGGTAGTTAAGTTTAATTAAGATTACTGCATAACCTGTAAATGTAAAGCGCAGTGCGTCTTGCAGGCGTTTAATTAAAGAAAAAATATTATTATTATTATATTATTATATTATTATGTATGTAGGATATAGGCTATTTATATAGCGTCTTATAATAGCTTCACGAAGGCGCTTAACGTAGTTATATAGCCTGTACAGTGCTGAACAAGTTCGACTTAATTGACTTTGACTTTGAGATGTGTCTGAGAAATAGATGTAAAAAACGATGGAAACGAAATAAAAAAACGGAAAAAACGTCGTTCTTTTCGAAAAAATAAAAAACGAAAAAAACCCATACAAGATGGAAACGGAAAATAATTTGACATTGCTACATCTAAAACCGCATTTTAACCTTGAAAACATTGATCAGGAACCTACTACACGCAGGCTATCTCTTAAATGATGATGTTAAACGATGAAATAATGACTTTAGTCAGCTGAAAACTTGAGAGTTGGCGGAAAACATAAGGAATATCAGAAAAAATTAAAATTAAGAAAAATAATAACAGAAAGTAAATGAATAAATAAAGTTAAAGAAAAAATTTAAAAAACGATAAAAAACGATGGGAAAATAAGAAACGAAAAAAACCAGGTTTTTTGGGAGAGAATAAAAAACTGAAAAAACCCGTTTTTTCACACCTATGGTCTGACAGTGGCGTAGCCAGGATTTTTTGATGGGAGGGGTTTATGGCCGGAAACCCTGTTTTTTGCTATTTTTTCTTACTTAAATGGAAAAAGAACCTTTAAAAAACCTTTTTCCGGAGCCAATGGGGGGGTTTAAACCCCCGAAACCCCCCTTGCCTACGCCACTGTGGTCTGAGATGATTCCTGTCACCTCTTCCTTTATTCGGGTTTTGTATAGACACTTACAGAATTCGAACAGTGCTTAATGATGCGACAGAATTGGATTCTACAAGACTACACGTAACAATACGAAAGTCCCTTACCGTAAATAAAGCAATAATTATGCTTTCAAATTGTTCTCTTCGTTCGTTCATGGCATAAAAAGATCGGAGCAAAGCTATAACATTAGCCTGAAACTGCTGGCTGCTCTTAAATGTTGATTGAAGGATGCTTTCTCAACTGGGCTTTTTCTTTTTATCCAAAGTTAGGAGCATTTAGGAAAGAGGAGTTCACATAAAAAAGGTGTCGAAAGCGACATCAACTGCTTTGCAGTCTTAACGAATCTTGACTATAAGTGGGCTCTAGATGTGCCTCTATAATAGAGATTCAATGTTCTACTGCCTTTTTTTATTGGCCATGCTACACAGATTAAAACCCAAACATTCTCGACACTTTAAATATACACATTTATTTTTTTATTGACCATCTTCAACAGTATTGTGAGCATGGGCGGAGTTTGGTTTCCGTTCTTGGAGGGACTAAAGCCTTCTGGGGGGGCTAAACCCGGGAAAAGATACCATTTACATGGTAAAAAATTAATCTGGGTCTTCTTGGGGGGCTTAGCCCCCCCATAGCCCCTGATAAACTCCGCCCATGGTTGTGAGCTAAGATGCGGTTTGCAATAATACAACGATTATCACCGATTCAATGCATTAATTCGAATCTCTTCGCTTTTGCGAATTGTTCTTGTTTGCCGAGGCATTTAGCGTATAGGCTAGGTCTTATTTTGCGTAATGATGACTTTTGTCACCTATATGCGATGGGGATTTGCCTTTACAAGCGCTGTTCACCACACGACATAAAAGATACGGTAGCTTTAATTTTTGACGTCCGCGCAAATGATTTTTGACCTGAGTTGCGCTATAAAAACGCGAACATTTTGCACCATATTTCTGTCCAGGATAACGACCTGTCATAGACTCTGGTCAAATCTGGATCCATCCATCCACCTTATGTGTGGCGTCTTTGCCAGTGCATAAAGTGTGAAAAAATAAGTGCCTGGACGCCCCTTGCATTTCCAAAAAAGTGCCTGGACGCCCCTTACCTTTCCAGACTGTGCGGCCAATAAGTGGCAGGACGGCGTTCAGATTTTAAAATAAATGCATGGACGCCGTCCATGACCGTCCAGCCACACTTTAAGCCATGGTATTTGCAGCGTTGTTGCCTCTTGACTTATTTCAATAAATCATACATTATATCGTCACACAGCGTTAGAAGTATTTATAAGAAAAGAGTTCGCTCAGAAAAGGTGTCTAAGTCTTAACCGACCGACAGATGTTCCCAGTGGAATGTGGTTCTAGAATTCGAATTTGCTCTGAAGCGAATATAATTATCTATTAATTTTATGTCTTGTACGTTGCATACAAACGTCTCTTCAGAAATTCGATATTTTACTGAGTTATATTAGCCACGTTGAACAAATTTGAACAAAACATTCTTGACAGTTTTAAATAGCTATCTCTCTCTTTTTTTATTAATGCTCTTCAACTGGCATGTTTAAAGTATACAATACTAAAACGATTAGGCCCAATCGCCTACTCAGTGCATTAGGTTCGAATCTCTGCGCGTCTGCGTATTATTGTTGTTAATGGTGTTGTTTTTCGATTTCTTTAGCGTGTAAGTCTTACGCTCTGTAATGTTGTCTTTAATCACCTCTGCGTTAGAGATACGCTATTAACAAGCGTTGCCCGTCACAATGTAGGCTATGCTAGAGGCTGTAGCCATCTTCCGTGGCGTCATAAATGAGCTCTAAGAACGAGCTCGGGAATAATACACCTCGAATTGCGCTATAAAAATGCGTTGCGGCTAATTTCGATTTTATGAAACCCGTTCTCGCTTTCTAATCTAAAGGACAAGGCTGAAATTGGGTTCTGCGGCGGAAATTGGCAGTTGGTCTAATCCCATAAAATTGATGGTGTTTTGAAAATGTTTTATCGTTGCCCAGCAATGGATGGATATTTGTCGTGAGTCGTGACCCTGCCTGACCTATGACCTGAACTTGGGTCATGACTCACCAGCTTTCCTTTCAAAATTATTTAGCGCCTGCGAATATTAAAGCGTGCTATAGTTATATGGCCTATGAACATTTGCAAGTGAGTCCGATTTTAGGTCACTAATGGATGCAATTTTGATCATTATTTATATTAAATGAATTTAACTCTCTAGTTTTCAACTGTTTGTTTCTTTTTAGATTGACTTTTCTCGGCATCGGATTGCAATGGCTACTATACAGCCGCGAAAGAACGATGCTCTACTATGAGCCACGTCAAGACGTTACTCCGCAATTCGCTGTAGCCTAATCTAAGCAACATGACTTCTTAACGACAACACTGCATTGGTTTTACAGTCAGTTTTACCTCACTCGTCGTTGAAGCTGTAAATTTCTGCGCACTAGACGTCTTAAGCTGACATGTTGTAACAACCGGTGCCAGTGTCATCATTTTGCTCACTGCATTCTTCTGATCGTATTTATCTTCCCAGGACTAGGACTGCTCTTGTCCAACATTGGGCGTTTTCTGTGGTTGGTCCATCCTCCTGGAATGATCTTTCTTCATCACCGTAGGATAAACTGAGGACTTGTCTCTCCTTATCAATCTCTCATTCTTTACAAGTATTTCCTTTCCCGGAGACTCTTATTAAAATCTTATATTAAAATCTATGGATGCCATGCGATGCGATATACTGAAACTCTTTAGTAGTCTATATACGCCTTTAGTTAATTATATTTTAGGGGGCCACAAAGCTAAAATATACTAAGGAAAAGTTGCTGCTAAGCAGCCGTTGCTAAGAAGCTACAGAGCCGTTACTAAGCAACCGTTACTCACCATGGCAACCACGCCGGAAGCGATGACCAGCGCTTGCGCGTGGTCGAACAACACAACAGTCGGGTCATCGCCAGGTGACCCAACATGTGACCTCGACTTGGACGGAGTGAGTGCGGAAGAGATCGCAGTCGGAATCATTCTCTCCATATTCATCGCGTTCGCCATCTTTGGCAACGTCGTCGTCATAGCAGCGGTGACGTTGAACCGCCATCTTCGGAAGACGAGTAACTACTTCGTCGTCTCCCTGGCCATGGCCGACACCCTGGTCGCCTCCCTCGTCATGACCTTCGCCCTCGCCAACGACCTTCAGCGTCGGTGGATCTTCGGTGCGGTCTTCTGCCGGATCTGGATCTCGTCGGACGTCATGTGTTCGACGGCGTCCATCCTCAACCTCTGCGCCATCAGTCTGGATCGCTACATCCACATCCGCTGGCCGCTCCACTACGTCCGGCTCCTGACGTCCCGGAGGACTCACTCCTGCGTCGCGCTCATCTGGATCCTGTCCGCCCTCATCTCCTTCGTCCCCATCCACCTCGGGGGCTTCCTCCGGTTGGGATCGTCAGACGAGGAGGGTCCCACCTCGCCCGACCAGGGAGGGGACTCCTCCTCCTCCGCCACCGCGGTCTGTAAGCTGGCGCTGAGTCCTTCGTACGCCGTCGGGTCCTCAATCGTCAGCTTCTTCGCCCCCTGCCTCGTCATGACCCTCATCTACGCCCGTCTCTACCGCTATGCCCGCATACAAGTCACGAACATCCGCAGATTCACCCTGCCCGTTTCGATGGGGGCCGTACCCACCTCGGGGGCGGCACGTGCCTCCGAGCACAAGGCGTCAGTCACCCTCGGGGTGATCATGGGCGTCTTCCTGCTCTGCTGGGCCCCGTTCTTCACCGTCAACGTTGTGAGGGCGTTCTGCGCCTGGTGCGTACCGGGTCCCGTATTCGCCGTATTCTCGTGGTTGGGCTACCTCAACAGTACGATGAACCCGGTCATCTACTGCATCTTCAACCACGAGTTTCGACACGCTTTCCGGAAGCTGCTCTGCCCGCGGCGCTTTCGCGGTCACGTGGTCACCAACTTCCGGCAGAACGAAAGAACAAACAGAGAGCATTGTAGCGCGTTCGCAGTCGACAAACCACCGGCTACGCTGGGTGTTCAGCCGCTGGGCGGTCTGATTTCCCAGCCGCTGAGTGTGCTGGGTACTCAGCCTCTGACAGGATTGACAACTCAGCCGCCAACTGTGATGGTTGCTCAACCGCTGACTTCTCGGACGCTGATGACGCTGAATTCTCAGACGCTAAGCCCAATTATTAGACAAGAAAGTTTGATATTAAGTTCTCAACCGATTGACACAGCGACCCCTCAGCCGATTGGAGCTCAGACACTTTTAAGCACTGTGATTGGACAAAGAATTTATTGTTTGTAGAGATGATGAGAAATCATCATCGATATCATCGTCATCGTCAGTGGGGGCACAGGGGGGTGGTAGGGGCTAATCCCCTATAAAGGGCTAAGCCCCCTAAAAAAGGCTATCCGAGCTTTTTTACATGCAAAACTGAAATATTTCCACTATGTTTGACCCGGCTGACCAAAAAAAGAAGGTCGTCAGAAATTTTGGCGGATGAAAGTGGAAAATTTCATCCGGGAGGAATAAAAACCGGATGGCCTTTTTTAAGGTGGCCTAACCCCCGGGTTGCCTTTAATAGAGGGCTTAGCCCTCCTGCCCCCCCTAGCGCCGCCACTGTACATACGCCAATAGTTTAATTCGATTGCGATAAATTATTGCATTGTAATTATAGGGTTGAATTGGATTGAGTTAGGTTAGACTTAGTAGATGGGACTGAGTTAGAATTAGGGCTGGTATTAAAACAAAATGATGTATTAATTATTATTCAAAATTCAGCTTCCTTCCAACCACCTAGCGGTCAAATTCAATTAATTTGGCACCCGATAAGCACAGCGTGGAAACTTTTACGGTTACTGTATTCACTGAGTCTAATAGCCACTTCCTTTATAAAAAAGACTTCAATATTTCCAGACGATGAATGTGATACGTCAGCGATGCGTACCGTGGGCCTATGTACATGTAGTGGCAGAAAAAGTTTGCCGGAGAACACAAACGTGTACAGTTACTGTTCACGATTTACAGCCGTTTGGCACAGATCCATTTCGAGAAAAATACGAGCATAAATCAAAGATATGGAAGTTCATGTAATGCGGCATTTATTGAACACACGACCATGAATATTTGATGAGAATATCTGTTCCTGCTCTGAACATTTTATGAATACACTATCTATATGCATATTGTTTTATGTCATTCATGCATATAACATGCAAAATCCATATTATATATGTATGTATATAATTTATTATATATATATCACTTGTAGCCTGTCTATATAGATGCACACAAATGTAAGTCTATATTATTTTATGAATATGACTCTTACTTCTATTTCAGTCACTGCTCTCTGCCGGTGATATGTTGTTGTCGCTGCTAATAATTTAACTGGTGTTGCTAATTATTGTTTTTGTTGCTGCTGCTGTTGTCGCTGTCATTGTTATTGTTGTTACTATTGCTTTTGCTGTTAAAGTGTGTTGTGGTATTGGTTCATTCCTATTACCGACCTCGCTGCATTCTCCCTCCATTCGTTGGCATAATTAGTTGTTGTACAACGTCATAAACATATACTCCTGACTCATTTCTTCGCCCCATCTTCCTGCAGCGCTCGCGAATAAGCTGGTGCCCATACGCATAGCTTCTGGTTGGCGCCTAAGAAGTTTGGAGATTGCGATTACGATTCCCCCCTCTGGTCTCCAGCCACTGGACATGATGGACCTATGCAGTATATGGCTATATGCACGCTGCGTCTCTGGGCATCCCCACAAATACGACGCAGAGCTCGCGAATAAGCTGGTGCCCTAAGTATATCCTGTAAGTAGCGCTGTTGAAGTTTTAGATTGCGATTACTGGCTGCTCTATGGTCATAATATCATATAAATTATGCATGCATCCATCCATGCCATCTGTCTGTCAACTGTTGATGTGGTTCCCTGTTCCAGGGCTTTTTTTTAAACGTGCAGTTGTACACAAAATGTGCAGTTCTAAATGGATTTGTGTAGTTGTAGAAGCACCTATGTTCATTTAAATCTAGAAAAACGGTCATTGTCCTCCGATTGGAAGTAATTTACCATGGAGGATGGGAAAGGAAAGAAGGAGTTGTGCAGTTCTAAAAATTTCTTTAAAACAGCCCTGCCCTGTTCCAGCGATCTGAGACCGTGATAAGATGCAGAAAGGAGAACGAATGAGATACCTACATGTAGTTGCGGTTTAGCATCACCTCCTCAATCATTGAGGTTTAGGTCTGGCACCGCCATTAAATGGTAGTCGGTCCAGACCCTAGGCTTCAAGAGTTTTAAACAACAAACGAAGACGTGCTGCATATTTACAGGCAGTGGCGGCAACGGGGGGAGGGCTAGGGGCTAGGCCCCCTAAAGTCCATCAATTTTTCTCCATGTAAAAATGAAATATTTGCACGATTAGCCACCCCCCCTAAAAACTTAAACGTAAACACATGTCAGGAAGTTTGTTGGATGAAAAAGGACCATTTTCCAAGATTTCAACCCAACGACTAGGGAATGTAATCCCGGGGCACTTGCTCAATCCCGGGATTCCGGGATTATAAATAAGTCAATCCCGGGATCCCGGGATTGGCTTATAATGGCAATTAAAAAAATTCCTAGACATAGTATTATAATAGTAGGCCAAATACAGTAAAGCTTTCTCTTTGCTTCAAGTACCTCAACCGCGGTCAATTATGACTCACGGCAAGGGCTTTAGTCAGTGGTCCCTGGCAGCAGTGAGATTTGTTTGAAACTTGATAGTGATAGGCCTACAACCAGTGGCTTCGATCCCCACTAAACAAACAAGTTAGACCCCTCTCCTCCCCCGCCCTAGCCTGCCCTCTCGTGTCTCTTCTTTGACTTAGATTGCCGTGAGTTTAGCTCATTTCAGATTCCCAGGTCTTTAACTGGGCTTAAGTAGCGATCTCCCTGAATAGGGTAATTGCCCTCTTCATACGACGACCCGGAATTAGGTCAGACGATACGAGGTGACCAATGCACCGACTGACCACAGCGCGAGGAACACAACAAGGTAGCAGGCTAGCCAAGATTAACCAGTGAGTCATCTGATATTAAGGCAGCAACAGCCCGTTTGCATGCTGTCAAGTTCATGCGCAATTTTGGGGTGTGGGTGTCATCAACACGAGTGAATCGGAGTTGGGCGCTGGGTGCCTAGTCGGCCAGCACTGCTGGCATCTGACATCATTCTGTTTATGTTCTATGAGTCAACTGAATGGTGTGTGGGTCATTGTTATGGAGGAGTCTATAGTCCGTATACATGAACCAAGCAAGTAATGGGTGGGAGGAAACTCAAATCCGCTGCCTGGTCACTGAGAAACGCCTACCTCCAGTCACCCCTCTGGGTTTTCTGCTGGTCGCCAGCTTACCTTCATTACGGCATGTGCTTATCTGTCGTTTTGGCGTCTACCGACCAAGGAATTGTTGCAAAATTGGTCAAGTAATTTAATAAAAAATCCGAATTTTCGGCAGCTTACCTTCATTAGGGCGTGTGCTTATCTGTCGTTTTGGCGTCTATTGACCTAGGAATTGTTGCAAAATTGGTCAAGTAATTTAATTTAAAAAATCCGAATTTTCGGTAATCCCGAAAAACGGGATTCCATGTTTGTCAATCCCGGGATTACGGGATTGTAAAATGTCCGGGATTTCCGGGATCCCGGTATTCGGGATCCCTGGATTACATTCTCAACCAACGACTAAAAAAGGTCGTCAGAAATTTTGCGGACGAAAATGGAATTTTGCTCCGCAAGGATTCAGCCCCCCAAAAAACTGAAATCCGGGCGCCGCCACTGTTTGCAAGCGTACTCGGGTAACAACGATGTTATATTATTATAATTCAGTGGTTGTTTATGTTCTTTGAACACGAGACAGTTGATTGATTAGAGAAATGTATCAAGAAAAGTAAGAAGACAGAAAGGCGTCTGGTGTGACGGCACTGCCCGATGGCCCTGCTTTATGCTGGCTACCAGTTTTTTCACCAGACACCAGCCGAGCATCACTGCTCAAGCTAACTGTTGGGACCCCCCAAACAAGAGACCATTGTGTAACATCGCATTGAAACAACCAGCTTTGGTTTTCACACAGTTTTTTTTTATTGCGCAGCTCATTATGTTACTAAAGAATGATCATGTAGATCACAGCATATAGATAACAGCCCCCAAGGCAACAACCATCTGCAGTACACCAAGGACTGGCAGACTCTGAAACAGTCTGTAGGAATTTGCATGTCCATCTATAGCTCACTTAGAACTAATCATACTTTAGCAAACGTTATGTTGGAGCCCTTAAAAGTTAATCAGTTCGTATTGGAAAACGACACAATAGCCGAACATCAGAGATGAGATCTCAATAATGCTCTACTTTCGAAGAAATAATTCATTGAATGATATAATCACATGTGAACACTATTATAGTTTCTGTTTGTGCTCTGTTTATAAGACATCTGAAAGCAACGAAGGACGTCTATAGGACTTTTCATTCGCTGTATTGTACAGCACAGCTAATATATCGATCAATGTCTTACATACTCGTTGGTTGGAGAGTGCACACCCATTGTTGAAGTGTTTGTCAAAATTAGCAGACACTCCTCGATGGTGTGAATATTATCGGCTTCACACAACAGCAGAGCAAACTTTGCTGCAGTCTTTATAAATACACGATAGTAGAAACGTTTAATAGTAAAAATGGCGTTCTCGCGCAAACGTTACCATGGTAAAAATAATTCGTTTTGGATAATGCAGAATACACGTCAATCTATATTGTTATGACGTCATACAATGCCCGATTTAAAGATTCTATTGAGTGGTAGTTATTATTTGAGAACTCCTATAGCGTCACTGTATTTATGTTCGATTTAGACTGAAGACAATAATGTCACGACTAAGCAAAGCTGGTATCAACTGATGCTGAATTTATTACGCTTCGTGATAGTTATTTAGCAATTAGACAGTGATCGTGAGTTTTAAATTGTGTATTTTAGGTTTTTAGCCTATTTAACAACTATCCTCCATTGTTTCATTATTGTTTTCATCAATCCAACCTATATTAAGAAAGAAGTATTTTGATCAATCTAACTACCATTTAAACAAGAATTAATAAATCATCAATCCAGCCTCTATAATATTATTATATGCAAGATTATTTTCATCAATCACCTTTCATTCAAAGAAAAATTACTTCGATAAGTCCGACTTCGATTATTTTAGTCAAGCGAGAATTTTTTCGCCAACCCAACTTGCATTCTACCAACGCTGAAACCCATGCAATGGCTCAAAAATATAATACGCACAGATATTAACACATTTTAGCCTACCGTTGTTGTAGGCCTACATCTTGCATTATTCTTCCAATTTGATATTTGCATAGGCTTTCGTAAAAGCTGACATGCGATGGCAGATGCAATGCGGTGTATTATTCCTGAGGCATAACTATTGGAAGTTGGCACTAGTATCATACCGCCACCTATGGAATACTTTGATAATATTTTTTCTACATTCGATTCGATATCTATCTACTGCCATCGGAAACATTTTGTAATCTCAACTTGTTTGTCACTATTTAAATCTACCAAGTCTCATTTTTGAAGAGTTATAGGGCGTAATGTTCCTCCGAATTGCTGATTTAATTAATTATTTCACACGAATAATCTGAATGACTCATTACTGGTCTGATGTCTTGTGAATTATTGGTGGAGTTATTGACAGAGTTGCCTTTTGCTGGTGACGTGGAAACTATTGATGGCATCAATAGATTGATTGACTGACGTTTTCAAGACCAACCAATGTTCTAAAATTTTGGCTGTAGGTTTGATATTTGGCAAAGTGCTTCACCTCCACCAAAAATGTGAAGATTTTTTCTCTATCACATTCAGCTTCAAGCCTTCAAAATATGTCCAGTTATTGTTTGTGTGAAGTAGACTGAACAATGAATGACCTACTCTTCTATATCCTGTTCTACAATTGTTATTGTATGTGTGAACCTGACTGATCAAGGAACGTACGTGCTACTCTTTTATATCCTGTCGTACAATAAATTGTCGCCATAAATAATTAGGCCTATTATTATCGTCATAATAGGCCTACTAACAATTTCTTTCTTTCTTTTATTTCTTTATTTATTTCTTTATTGCACCAGAAGTAAAATATGTATAGGACAACAAAAACAGAAAATCACTGGGTAACACGAAGCCCTCTTGCTTTTATGTGCAGTCGTCCAAATTTGATGCCTTCCCCTTAGGTCAGTACTGTCCAACCTTTTTTGTACTGCGGGCCGCAAAAGCAAGATTCTTGAAGCCGAGGGTCGCAACAGAAAACTCAAAAGCAGTGGCTAAAATTTATTGATAATATATAATATTAACATTGAAACGAGTATTGAAATTTAATATGGAATGATTATAATCTATCAATCTAGCTATTTACATATGAAATTTATATCCCGCTGGTTCAAGATAACTGGTGAGAGATGCTCCCGACACAGGAATGGCCAAAGAGGAATGTCTTGTCTTGAGCAGTTTATGCATGGAAGAGTTCGACAGGTTCCACAGGAATATTAATAATGAATAACAGCATGTGAAATACACAAACCACGATTGTCATGCTTCAAAATAGTTCAGCACTTGAAACCAAAATGTGCAAGGTGGCGTTCATCCCTGACTTACACTCAGTTTCGTCGCCCATGCATACAGTTTGCCAGCTGAGCTCTTCATTACGTCGAGCAGTCAATTTTTGGGTTAAGATCCACTTTATGAGTGGGGCGAATTTCCATCTTCCTGCTCTAGCTTTCATAAAATTTGTCGAAGCCAGAATCTCCGTCTAAAGAGCTAGCAGTCATAGTCATCGACTCGTCGGACCAGAAAGTGCAGAGACATCGCCATACGGTC
Organism: Lumbricus terrestris; assembly: GCA_949752735.1. Lineage (NCBI taxonomy): Eukaryota > Metazoa > Annelida > Clitellata > Crassiclitellata > Lumbricidae > Lumbricus > Lumbricus terrestris. The sequence continues at coordinate 8,062,832 of OX457038.1, read as the reverse complement.
GACCATTGTGTCTCTATTCGATTGTTTCTTTCTAATTATCCTTAGAACTACATGTAAGCTTATAACTCGACCATCACTCGAAAGAATGGTCGCAATCAATTGCAGACGTGCTGTAATCTGTAGCCGACACACCTCAGGGACTGACTAGAAGTGAACGGTTTGTGAGAGTTTGCGAGGTCCGTTTCCGGGTCGTGAGCTTGTAGACGTCGGACCCAGGTCGCCACATAATTATCTCCCTCTCCTTATAGTTTTCGGATTGGCCTTTCTGATAGCATGCAAATCGGCAATTGTCACAACATCAATAACAAAAATAAACGCTCAAGACGACCAGTGACTTTATCCTTTACTTCATTTTACACAAATTTCAAAAAAATTAGTGACCCCGTGCGGGCCACCTGAAATCACCTCGCGGGCCGCATGCGGCCCGCGGGCCGCACGTTGGACAGCACTGCCTTTGGTGTATTTCAATTTCAAGTATTTAGCCTACATACAGTTCTTGTTTTGGTGCCACCACCCAGTTGATTCTTGCATGGTTAGTAGTGCCATCATTTCGTGTGCCTATGTCTTGCGGCACCGTTGGCTCTGGTTCGTTGGCGCCTTTGGCTTTGGTGCCAGTCTCTGTCGTGCCATTGTATCTGGTGCCACTGCGTCTGGGGTGGGGTGAAGGACGAAGATGGGTCTGCTGCTGCTGCTGCTGGTGATGGTGATGGTGAGACGAGAGACATGTTGAGGCATTGGACGAATCTATCGATTGCTGTCGCATGCGCTCTGGCGTTGTCATCCATCACTGACCGGCTGAAGTATTCACGATCCTGATCTACTGCATCGTCTGTCGAGATGTATTACAATAGCGCATCATAAAATTATGCATAATAGATGCACATACGATTTTATTGTCACACAATATAAATGAATGCATAGCTATTCAGTTATTGGCTATTTAACGTCGCTGTATCATTGCAATAACAATGCAATAATCATTGCAGTTACTATAAAGGCTCCTTCCTCTTTTTCCAGGCGTGGGCGTTGGTATAGTTCCTGAGCACAGGCAAGGTTGGAATTTCATATAAATGTTGCAATACGATTATATTGCCACCCAGTGGCAGCGGCAGGAACTCCGCCACTGGTTGTTCGCTGCCAGTGCCAGTCCAAAGCCTGGATAAAGGAGGAGGGCGACACTAATCATCTTTGATATGACAGTGTCGTTAAACATGCATTGTACATACAAGGGCCAGGATTTAAGTTTTGGAGGGTTGAATCCTCGCGGAGGAAATTTTCCATTTTCATCCGCCAAAATTTCTGACGACTTTTTAAAGTCATTATTTGGTCTAAATCTCATGGATGTATTTCATTTTTAGGGGGGGGGGGCTATCATGGAAATACTTCAGTTTTACATGTAAAAAACCCGGATGGCCCTTTTTACGGTAGCTTAGCACCCATATGGCCTTTTTTGGGGGCTTAACCCCCGCTGGCGCCGCTACTGTTGCCAACGGGACGGATAGATAAATGACCCCCACATGAAAAAATGTGCAAAACATTGGTAATGCTGATGGTAATATTAATAAACTCTAAATTTTTAAAAGCGACATGAAATGCATGTTTTGAAGTATGAGCTTTCGACACCAGCTTATTCACGAGCGGTGCGTAAAGTCAGAGGGTTGTCCAGATGCTCCTTACACACACACACACACACACACACACACACACACACACACACACACACACACACACACACACACACACACACACACACACACACACACACACACACACACACACACACACACACACACACACACACACACACACACACACACACACACACACACACACACACACACACACACACACACACACACACACACACACACACACACACACACACACACACACATGACTATTCGAGAGAATATCAATGTTGCAGATGTAATCATTTGGTAATCATCATTAGGCTATTTCTATTATTCGTCCAATGCAGAATCATCACTTTTCATCAATCCTACTTCTATTTTGACATGAATGATTTTCATCAGTAATTCAGCTTCCGTTTTGGCAAGGATTTGTCTAATCAATCCCGATTCTAGTTCAGCAACGATTATTTCTTTTCTCAATCCAACTCCTATTTAAATCACAAATATTTCTCATCAATCCAGTTTCAATTTAATTAAGCACGAATCTCTTCATCGATCCCACTTTTATTTCAATCAAATATAATTATATTCGTCATTCCGACTTCCATTTATTGGGAGTTCTTTTCGTCAATCCAAAGTGCATGCATGCGTCCAACGCTATCACATACACGTATGCAACGACAGCAGAGGCCTCTAATTTAGAACGATAAACGGTGATTTTCCACAATTACTTTGCAGGGCAGTTGTGCGCAAGGGATTAATAGCTGACGGTACCTAGAACCACAGATACTAAAAAAACTTGTCATAGCCTACGTAACCTATAACAGGCGACCACTGGCATCAACTTGCTCATCCGGGAGTCATCCCATACTTCCAACTCGCAGATAACCTTCATGTATTTTCATGTACATGCAGGGATGTAGTGACAAATAATAGGCGAATATACGCGCAACAGTTGCCTATGCATTTCCCCGCATACTGAGCACAGAAATGTGAGGCGAGTACACTCTGTGCGTCTGCGTATATGCCATCGAATACAGCATGTGTACACAGCCTGTGTACGACTGTCCTACATGTACAACAGCACACGAGTTTGCATACGTACAATGTCGTACATGCATGCATCATACACACATAAATTCTGCAGCCTTCATGGACCTGTTCCATTCGACCTAAATGTTCTGTCGAGGCGTCGGTGGGTGGACACGCACTGGACACACTGGACAGTGGTCACGTACTGACCGATGGTGAAGCGATAAATTCGCACTATGCCGGTCACGAGGTGAGTCGAATGTAATGGACGTCAAGGGAGAGCCAGGCTTAATGCTGTGGTCAGCTGTGGTCAGCTGTAATGGACTGTCCACTGGTGTCCAGGCGACCCTCAACGGTCATCTGTTTCGTCTCCAGCCTTCCGAACCTTCGCCATGCCCACCAATGCATGGGATGAACTACTGTAGAAATGGAATTTGTAGACATTTGCATGTATCTGCATATACATGTATGTAAGCGTGCTTATGTACATGTATGATGTATCGACGTATATATGCACGACTGTATATTATGCTAATGCATGTATGTGCCAATTCATTCATTTACGCCTAAATTCATTCGGAGAATAATTTATATGGCGCGACTTCAAGATATCTGATCAGAGGCGTTCTCTGCTCAAGATTGTGATGTAATATTTGCGATTTAAAGAGAGTAATTACATAGATAGGCATGCATGTATTTATGTGTAAATGTCTGTTTGCATGTGTGCATTAGTGTAGCGCCATAATGTGTATGTGGATTGTATGTGCATCCAGTTATGCAGGCACAATATCATGTGTATGTACGAAATACGCATACACATTTATCTATGTGTGCATTTACATGCATGTATGCAAGCATGTATGTATCAGCGTATGTACAATTTTGTACATATGTATATGTTAATGTGTGCATGTGTGCATGTAAGTTTGAAAAAAAGCGTGCACTAACATGTGTTTGCACGTTGACACTTTCTCGCTTTACCACAGCGTCATTGAACCGACATTTCTCTGCGGGTTCCGTGCAATAATAGACACCTGTATTTCGCAATACAAATGAGGTTAAGAAGACCTGCAGAAACAATTATTTCATGTAACGTCAACGCCGCTTTTAATGTCGAATGATGCCCTCTATAGCAGGGGTTCTCAAACTTTATTTTTATTGTACCCCTGAGTAAAAATATCGAATGATGGCGTACCCCCAGCAAAGTCAGATCAGAAAAAAATGCCATTGCGATCTCCGCTGGCAGTGACAACTAAAAGTCCATTTAATCATTGGAAACATCGTTTATTACAGTCTATGCCTAAGTCCCCATAAAGGGAGCAAAATCTAGTTTTTAAACATATAATCTTAGCAACAATGTTAAAATGAAAAATTGTTCTATAACCCGTAAAAAAGAGGAAAGAGCCAACCCATATAGCCTAGGCCTAGTGCTGTGCACAGGCTTAATTGTTCAGACTTGCACATTTTTACAATATATGGTTTAATATTTATCAATTTCAAGCGCAAATTCACCCCATGTTTTTGATAGCAAGAATAGTTAACAGTTTCACCCAGATATGACGTGCTGAAAGGAATCCAAAAATTTAAAGCTCGACCAAAAATTAATCATTTGGCCAATTCAGCTCTCTGCTATTTGAACTCTATGTTATAGTCTGACATAGGCCTATTCAGGCTTTGGTACTTTAAACCATTTATACACTAGACCTATTTGTTTCAAACTTATAGTAATAATTATATGCCTAAACATAGGCTAAATATGTTGCATGCACTGCATTGTATGTGAGTCTAATTATAGATGCTGTGAAAGCAAGAAATAACGATGCTGTTTTATGTTGCGAAGTTAAAATCATTGCTAATCAAAGAAAGATGGACACAAAGTTCATAAACTCAAAGAAAATTTATATTTCTGGAATTTTTCGCGTACCCCTTACCGGCGCCTGGCGTACCCCTGGGGGTACGCGTACCACAGTTTGAGAACCCCTGCTCTATAGTAGAGATCAAGGGCGGATACAGAAATTTTCGAAGGGGGAGGGCAAAAATGTCGGTCTTGAGACAGGGACACATTTTCGTCTTGGTCACCGAAAAATCTGATGACCTTTTTTGTGATTTGTCTTGAATTCCCAAGAAAAAGATACTATTTTATCCGCCAAAATATTCCCAAGAAAAGATACCATTTTATCCGCCAAAATAGTTTATGACCTTTTTTTAGTCGTGCGGACCTCGTATACAGAGCTCGTGGGCGTGGGGAAGGACCCACGGAACTACTCATGGGGGAGGGGGCGCACGTCAACGTTCCGAGCCAGAATAGATGGTCAAAAATAAAGAAATTTCTAAATGGGGGGGTCCATGGCTGGATTGCCGCCCCTGATTCGCCCTGGTAGAGATGGAGTATCTAATCGGTTAGATTCTAGTCGATAATTAGCTGCAAGAACAGGCTAATTATAATTCAAGATTGAAATCGAGTAGGAAATTATTTATTTTACTGCTCTAATGCTAACCTAACTTATTCTATTCGATCAGCAATCAACTAATACTTAAGTAGACCTGGCTAATTGACTTGACCGGCAAATAATTCTGATTTTAATCGATAAGCTGCTTGATTGTTTTTTTTAAATTTTTTAAAAACGAGTTCTTATTCCAATTGATAAGAAAATTTCAGTAGCTAATGCTAATTCCAATTGAATTGCAATTGTGAGGTTCGGTGGCGCAGTGGTGGCACCGGTGCCTTGAAGCCTGAGGGTTACAGGTTCGAATCCACCTCAAGCCGCCACGTAGGGACCTCGGGCCCTTCGGCGTGAAACTCCAGTGCAGTGCACGCGTTGTAGACGGGAGCGCCTCTGAGTAGAGAGATTGAAAGACGAAATATATAAATGGAGTAATAAATTAAAAAATATATCTCTTTTGTCCATCTCTGCTTTTTAGGCTGTTTTAATTTGTCATCTTTACACACCTATAAAATGCATTAGGAAAACTCTACATAGGCGCCTATGATGGCTCTTTGATCGGTTGCTGAAGATCACTTATGTCAAAGTCAACGGCATTTGACGCCGAAAGAAGCTATAATTTTATTTCACTGATGGAATAATTAGGGATTGCTGGATTGCCTTCCTGCTTCTCGTATGAATAGAAGAAGACACCAGCTGCAGCTGTTGTTTCACGTATTTGCTACACAATCATAACTGTGATTTAAAAGCACGCCTTTAAAAAGTCGAAAATATTCTTGAAAATACAGTTTGGTAGATTATAAAGTATAATAATAGAGCTCCTTTAATTGGTCATGCAATCCATTCTCGGGTTTCTCTTTTCTGGACAAAGCAAATAATAATAATTGTAACCTCACCTGAAGCATTATTCACAGACATGTTGTAGCAAATCCTATATATATAAGGCCAAAATTATCTGTATAACAGTTAAAACCGATCTTGATTTGTGTTGCATGCGATAATGATTATGTGGCTACAAGAAACGTTTTCTTTGGCCTTACATCATGAGTGTAAAGATGCCTCTAAAAGCAACGGCATTAAACCATTGAGAGGTCGTCTAGATAGCAAGGCCCGAAGCTTGAACGCATCGCACGCAGGGCTGGCTGTAGAGGCATGCAGGCAGAATCGGAGCAGGATATCTTGGCACCGGATGTTTTGGTGCCGAACTTTTTTTGACGTTTATGACGGAGGCTGAGAGCCCAATACCCTCTGGTCTCTTTATGAAACCCATAGTGGTCTTCATTAACAATATATTGATATTATTATTATTATTGATGTCGTCATTGTTATTATTACAAAAACTTGCGTCATTGCTAGGCTTAATTTGCACACGGTTATAGGTCATGCAGTAATACGCTGTACTGAAAACTGGATACTTATAGCGTTCAATAATACCATTTAAAGGTGTCTAAACAGCTTTCCTGTTTCAGTACAATTCCTTACAATCTCACTGATTTTCATTTTCTAAAGACATTAAGTCGTACGTCTGACGCGTACAGTACTGTTCATGCTACAATTGCTATAATACATAGCAATAATGATTTGATGCGAATTTAACAATGTTTAATTAACACATTACCAAGGATAATGTCGATGCATTGCCAAGCAACGTGATGTTATCACTTGAAGCGAGCGATGTAATGTAATTGAACGTAAACGTAGCGAAATGGTCCTGAGCAATCGTCGCCTTGGCTGCATTTCATTTAGCGAGCGGCAAACTCGATTCCAATGAATTCGCACGGATGGATAAGTGCCACTCGTCAGGGCTGTTTTTAAGGAATATTTAGAACTGCACAACTCCTTCTTTCCTTTTCCATCCTCCATGGTAATTTACTTCCAATCGGAGGACAATTACCTGTTTTGCTAGTTTTAGCTTTACAGAAGTGCTTATGCAACAGCACAAATCCATTTAGAACTGCACATTAAATTTTTGTTTACAACTGCACGTTAAAAAAAGCCCTGCCACTCGTGGATGTGTACACTGCGCTTGCAAACGACTCGTTTCAGTTTCATTAATATTATAATTATTTTAATATTTTTCTCTTCAATTTATCTGCACAGTGCACAGGAGCAGGTTTGGTTCGAACGTCAGTGGTCACCCCTCTTCTTGATCTGAGCCTTCTTTTTGTGTCTCTCTTTTTCCTCTTTGCTTCGTTCTTCCTTTAATAATAGATCTAACACTCAGACGTGAGCCTCCTCTCAACATGTGTAGACCCACTTTCCATTTCCTTTATCTCACACTGATTGTTTAAGTGAGAAAATTTGCTCATCCACCAGTTGCAGTCTGCACCTCTTCTTCTGATACATGCTTGGTCCAATATTATCTTTTTCTTTTTTCATAATGAGGCCAACACGGTGGTGCCAAAATGGCCGCGGAAAAAGTGCCGTCGCCAAAACGTCATGTACCGGGCAGAGCAGAAAAGGCCCATGAAATAAACCTGCTGCGACCCCTGTTATTATTTTAATAATTAGTGTTAGTATTGTGTCGCTATTATTGTAATCTTTGCTATTTTATTATTATTATCATTACCGTTACCGTTATTATTATTATCATTGGTATTGCTATTGCTATTTTCAATGATATTGCAATGGTTAATGCTGTTAATTATTATTGATTTTGTCATTATTATTATTACAAAAACTTGCGTCATCGCTAGGTTTAATTTGCGCTCGATCATATGCCAAGCAGCAGTGGTTTTCAACCTTTTTCTAGTGGCGGAACATTTCACAAGGCATGTATTTGCTCGCGGAACCCTTCGCGTTTCACCCGTCCAGTATTTAAAGAAATAGGCCTACATTGCCTACAATTGTAATGAGCCTAAATTTGTGAAATTATGTAATAATATTTAAATGGTTGGACGATGTCAGGGAGTGGTGCGGTATGGACATACACGGACTCAGCCTGATAGCGCAAGAGAAGAGTGCATGGAGACAAACAGTGAAACTTGCGATTGACACCAACGGGTGTTGAACCCACGGACGATGATGATAATGATGTAGTCTCTTTGGCTTAATTGCCTTTTTGGTGCAGTATAGAATTATAGACCTACTATTATAATTGTAAACCTATGAGGCATGCAGTAGTACGCCGTGCTGAAAACTGAATACGTATAGCGTTCAATAATTCCATTTAAAGGTGTCTAAGCAGAACCTTCCTGTTATAGTATAATTCCTTACAATCTCACTCAATTTCATTTTCTAAAGACATTAGGTCGTACATCTGATACGTACAGTAACTGTTCATGCTACAATTGCTATACAATCATAGCAATAACGATTTGATGCGAATTTAACAATGTTTAGGTTAACACGCTACAAAGGATATTTCGATGCAATGCCAAGCAACGTGATGATGTCACTTGAAGCGAGCTATGTAATGTAATTGGACGTAAACGTAACGCAATGGTCTTGAGCAATAGTCTCCTTGGCTGCATTTCATTTAGCGAGCGTTAAACTCGATTCCAGGGTCGATGAACAGCCGAGAGGGCAGGAAATGACCGAGGAAACCGGGAAATTCGATCGGGAAGGGGGGGGTGCCCCACGTACTTCTCCCAACGATTGAGTTATTACTTCTGGGAAGAACCGACTCGGAATGTGTGCCACCCTGATCGGGTCTGGACTTCGAGAGACCACTCAACCATACGTCGATACTTGGGTCATTTCTCAATCCGAGATCGCGTGGGATTCTGTATCTACGTGCAGAGAAAAGGAAAATTGTTTCTGCAGACTCAACTGAAAGTAATCGTAATCGTAATCGTCAACTTCATTTCCCGAAGCGCTAATCGAAAGCTATACGCGGGCATCAGCTTCTTCGTTTTGGCAGTCTTTGTTCCGCCATTCTTCTCACATGACCAGCTGAGTCTTCTCTTCTTGAGAACGCATGATGTCCACTAATAATGTTATATATTCAGGCGTGATTTTTCGTCCAATGCTCCTTAAAAGCAGTCCACGTGTCTCAGATCGACTGGCAACGGACGACGAATGGACGGGAGAAGGGAGGAGAGAATGGACGGGAGAAGGGAGGAGAGAATGGACGGGAGAAGGGGGAAGAAGGTTCGCTCGACCGAGTGATGAATGGCAGGCAATGCTAGCGATGAATCGACGACGGATTTGGCCGTTCTAAGCTACCGTATACATTTGGAGGAGCGATTGGAAGGGACGGAGGGAGGCAGGCAGGAAGAGACAGGGACGAACGAATGGACAAATGGTCAGACAGACACGTGGACAGATAAACAGACGGACGGACGGACGGACAGAAAGACAGGCATACAAACTAACAGACAGACCGATGAGCAGACGGACGGAAGGACGGACAGACGGATAGACGGACGGTCAAAGAGGCTGGCAATCAGGTAGACAGAGAGACAGGTAGGTAGGTAGGCAGGCAGGCTGGCAGGTAGGCAGGTAGGCAGGCAGAAAGGCAGGCAGGCAGGAAGGCAGGCAGGTAGGCAGGAAGGCGGGCAAGCAGGCAGGCAGGCAGGCAGGCAGGCAGGCATAAATACATGCATACATACATACAGACAGACACAGACAGACACACAGATGGCAGACTGTCTATCTGACAGATAGACAGACAGACGGGCAGACGGACGGACAGACGGACAAGCAAGCGGGCAGGCAACAGGCAGATAGGCAGACAGAGAGGGAATCAAGAGACAGATGAGCTGTTTTTCGTCATTCAGAAATTCCTCTACTTAATGCAACGAATCTCGGATCTAAAAGCCTCACTGCCACTGACTGTCTGTCTATCTGTCTGTCTGTCTGTCTTTCTGTCTCTCTGTCTGTCTGTCTGCTTGCATGCCTGTCTTTCTATCTGTCTGCAGGTTGTCGTCTTTTTGCATGCGTTCTAACTTCTAATACACACAACATGCATATTTTTTAATGTACTATCTATCTAGTTATCTATGTAATTTATATAGCGTCCCTTCAAGGAGTCTACTAAGAGGCGCTCCCGACCCAAGTCCGGTCAAAAAGAAAAGTCTTGAGCAATCTATAGAAAGAGCCAGACATGTTCCGAGGGTGGGAACGCAGGTTAGAGGGAAGGTCATTCCAAGCGGAAGGTCCAGTGACCGAAAATGCCCTCTTCCTATCAACAGGGCGCATTTCAAAAGGGCGCAATCAAAAGGGCGAAAATCAATAGAGTGCATGGTTATTGGAGCGCATGATCAAAAGGGCGAAAGGACAAATATTGTAAGAGTAATCAAAGGGCGCAATCAAAGGGGCGAAAACGAACAGAATGAAAAGCTATTTTGACAGGTCGGTAAGTCAGATCTATAAAAACCTTCATCCAGCTTCCAATTATTTAGCGTTATTTCGTCAATCCAGCTACTATTTAACCTATATATATAGAATCTTCATTCCAGCTTCCATTTTAAAGCGTTTTTCGTCAATCCAGCTTCTATTTCAGATCCAAAAATACCTTCATCCAGCTGCCATTTCAGATATAAAATTTCTTCATCCAGCTTCCATTTCTCAAGCGTTTTATCATGAATCCAGCCTCTATTTAAGATATGAAAATAACTTGATCCAGCTTCCATTTCTTCAGCGTTTTATCATGAATCCATGCAGCTTCTATTTAAAATATGAAATAAATTGATCCAGTTTCTATTTCTCGAGCATTTTGTCATGAATCCAGCCTCTATTTAAGATATGAAAATTGCTTGATCCAGCTTCCATTTTTTCCAGCGTTTTATCATTAATCCGGCGTCTATTTAAAATATAAAATACCTTGATCCAGATTACATTTCTGATATAAAAATACCTACATCCAGCTTCTATTTCTCAAAAGTTTAATCATTAATCCAGCTTCTGTTTCAGATATAAAAATGCCTTAATCCAGCTAATCTATTTATTTAGCGTTTTTTGTCATTCCAGCTTCTACTTCAGATCTATAAAAACCTTCATCCAGCTTCCAATTATTTAGCGTTTTGACGACAAAACGTATAAGAAATGGAAGCTGGACGAAGGTATTTTTAGATTTTAAATTTTTTTACCTCCTTATTACATGCGCAATTGCACATTCGCCCTTGTGATTGCGCCCTTTTAAACATGCGCCCTTTTGATTGCGCCCTTTCGATCATGCGCTCTAAAAACAATGCGCTCTGTTGATTTTCGCCCTTTTGACTGCTCCCTTTTGATTGCGCCCTTTTGAAATGCGTCCCGTTGATAGTGAACCCTGTTCTGCCTATATAGTGGCAGTGCGGGCATAATGAACTCTAGAGGCCGAGCGCAGAGATCGGCGACCCACAGCAGTTGAGGTCAAGGTGAAGAACTCACAGAGATAGGGAGGTGCTGTGCCCAAGACGCAGCGCCAAGCAAAAGAAGTAACCCTGAAATGAATGCGTGACTGAACCGGAAGCCAGTGTAAGACATCACGAATATAGTCAGAAATGTGGCCAAACTTAGGGACGCCACCCACCAAGCGTCCAGCCGTCCGCAGGACCCCCTCCAAACCACTTAAACGAACCTGACTATTGTCTCAAGGCCATACTTTTAATGTGGTTTTAGTGATGATTAATGTGTTATCTGCATGCGACTTAACTTTACTATTAGATGTACACAAGGAACCTGCAATGTTCAATTCATATTTTGGTCATAGACATGGTGTATTGTAAATATGCATGTTTCATGAACATTACACAATAACTGTGCAATATGCAATACACAATATGAACAACATTGTGAGCATGCGTACACACAAAAGTAAGTCGACACGTGCACGTTTACCTTATGCAATGAATCGCGCGGTTCCCGGAGTAGCTTAGCTACCGTTGGTTTATAACCGTGTAGTCCCACTGTCCCCGGTGAAATTTAACTCTTTCTTCAATGGCTGTGCGGTAGGGTATACTTGGTGAAAAGCAGTACCTTGGCATCAAACCCTATTATACCCTCTACAACTTAACCGGTTGCCTTTACGACTTTCAGTGGTACTTAGGTTGAAAGTGCCATTTGACCCGAGCATCGAGGCCGCACGATGTCCAGTGCAAATTGACCCTAAACTCTTAAGGCCGTACAGTATCCGGTGCAATTTAACCCACAGGTCTTAAGGCCTTACGGTACCCGGTGCAATTTGGCCCCTTGCCTTCCACATCCACATGTCGTGCATAATAGTGAGGATAAGGACTGACATGACCGTCTCGCTGTCAATAGTCCAACCCCGAAACCATCCGCCCGTCTACCCACCCGTCCGTCTACCCACCCATCCGTCTACCCACCCGTCCGTCTACCCATCCGCCCGTCTACCCACCCGTCCGTCTACCCACCCACCCGTCCGTCCGTCTACCCACCCGTCCGGCCGTTCACCCCTGCAGCAGCCGCAGCCACCGCACTCCAGCCCACCCCAACCGTCTTCGGTTCGGCGACGTTCTACACCACGACAACAACGACGAGCGCCGCCAGAGTCGGTCGACCACAGGTTCCTCCGCCTAAGATCGATATCTAATGGTTTTCTCTGCTTAGTCCGCCGTCATCGCCAGCCTCGGCTGACACCCGGCCCGGACCAGTGCGCCCACCGCCGGCCCGCCCGCCACCGCCGCTGCCTGGCCGACCAAACGATGGGGAGACCCGGCTGCATTGACGGGCCTGCCTTGCCGTGCGCGGCTCCGTCTGCGGCTGGGTCTAAACCAGCGACGACGGCGGCGGCGTCGGTGTCAATATGGAGTAGGAGAAACAGCGGATACGGAAGATAATACGTCGAAAGAAGGACACGGAAATCTGGGATTTTTCTGGATGCCTACTCGGACGCGTCGTGGACCTAGTGGCTTCCGGTGCCGGTGACCCTCCTAGTCCACGATCCTTCGTCGTTTCTGGATCCGTGTTCGACGCCGTCCGCGTATCGATAAGTCTGTGGTTCTTTTTTTATCGAGCGTGACTGTAACTATGGGAAAGCGTGTGTTCCGAGAAGGAGAAGGAGGAGGCAGGGATTCGGTGTTTCTCCCGACACTACTGCGGGTGTGGTTCGGTCATCCGTCCAGGGAATCCCTTGATAAATAATACAGATTGAACCCCGTTTAGATCAACCTATCCGCAGAGTAGTTCGAGCGTCGCTGGGCACATCGATAGAGCTGTTTATAAATCTGCGATCCATGATTCTGGCATAGATACTTCGATAGGTTTGACTCGACTGCCTTTGCTCGTCATCCTAACTCAAACTCGACCTCGTTTTTCCATCGAGTCGCCCTCAATTGGGTCAATATTCCCTCGCCAACGACACACGATTAGCCCAGCGTTTAACCCCGTGTTCGATGCTCGCCCGCGTTGTTTACCAGACCTTCGTTAATTATTCTCCGCGTCCAACGCCGAATCTAGTTACTGCGCCTCTCCTCCGTGGCTTTTCCCGCGGAAGAATCGATTATTTATCCCGGAATTAATCCATCGTATCGGCGCATCCTGAAAGTCAACACCTCTCCGTAGATCCGTCCATCCACCTATTATCCGCATATCATCAGGAATGCTACCACAGCTGGTGGTATACATGAGATGCTACCGCAACTGGTAGATCAGATAATTAATATTACCACAATTAGCCTACATTACTCGGACCACAGAGCTGTAAGAAAACTTAGTACTCGGATTCTTGTGACACGCTGCAGTCACCAAAAACTGTTAGATTCAATTCTTACACTACTGCTGGCTTTATCGTGTCACATCGTTAGAGCTGGTACAACCACAACAGGCAATTACCTTAGCCTATTATCTGAATTGGTTGGAACAATTTTTACCGTGACTTGTAGGTACCAATGTTTACCACAGCTGATAGATTATCGATTCAACTGGCACACACCAGTGTTGCCACATCGTCGCTGCAAGTGGTAGCTACCATGATTACCGTGGTTAGCATCTATGAGTGATCGTGACGTCACTTCATGTTGAGATATCTCGCACAGGCTTCTGGGAGATTCGGAGTGAACACCCGAAATGGCGTCGACTGACGAACCGTATTCCTCCACAAGGATTGGAAATTAGTTCAGACGTTCTTCTGACACCAAACTGGGATCATGAACGAACGAACTCGCCTGAGAACCGGAGACGGTGGAAGTGGTGGAAATGGAAGAGGAGGAACACCGGCAATACTGATCCGGAAGGTAGGAAACTCGAAGATCTAATATCATAATTATGTGACTTTTTGAAAGTGATTAACATGTCGGAATGTTCTAACAAAATGAATGGCAATGTCTCTTCTTGGATTTCACAACATATTGAGTAACAAACTATCTTTAGATATCACTATTTGGAATTCAGTCGAACATTGTCCTAGATATAAGCCTACTTTCATAACAACATCAGTTTCTGACGTCAGTCGTTTTGTCGGCGATGGGTTCGAAACTTCATTGTTTTCGATCACTCTTGAAATCCATTGTTCGCTTTGGTGCTACTCCAAGTGATGCTATGTCTTCATTAATACAATTATTATTTATAATTATCTATCAAGCGTTTTGTTTTGTTCCGCAGATGTTGGTTACTTTGTTTCTTTACCATCCTTCACTTATCATTTATTTTAACTTTAACTTTTCATTCACCTATCATTTCGCCTATCATTTCACCTATCGTTCAACCTCAACTGCTTCAACTTGTAGTGTCTTAGCCAGCCATACTTTATCTTTCACTTCAACTTTGCCTTAGCCTATTACAGCCTATACTATATTATACTAAGCAACCCTATTCAACATGAAGTCATAGAATCATTACAAACTTTTTCCTATCATTTTGTTTAACCTAATAGCCCATTCAATCAAGGCATATGCCTCAATTCACCGTAACTTAAATAATTGTGCACTTTTTTTCTCTCAGTAGCCTATACATGCAATTATAAGATGAGGAACAACAGAAGAACTGGATATGGAAAACGTTGATTTGAGACTTGTCCTATGAGACAATCATTTCAGAAACAGTGTAACATATTACGTTGAACTCCGTCTATCTGTTTGTCTGTCTGTCTCGCTGTATGCTTGATTGTCTGCCTGCTATTTCTGCTTGCTTCCTTATAATTATGCTGTGACTATAATATTATGTCTACCTGTCTCTTTGTATATTCATACTTCTGTCTCTTTGTCTGTCTTTTGTCTGCTTTTGTCTGTTTTTTGTCTGTCTCTTTACCTGTCTGCCATGTGTGTATGTCGTTTTTTGTTAGTCTGCTGAATGTCTGCCTTTTAAAATCTTTCTCCATTTCTTTTTACCTTTCTGTCAATCTCTTTAATTGTCTATTCGTCTTCCTGTTTGTCTCCGTACCTCTGTCTACTTATCTGCTTATCTGCTTGTCTGTATGTCTGTCTGTCTGTCTGTCTGCATGTCTGTCTGTCTGTATATGCGCAAAATAAGCTAAGATATGATAAATAATACGACGATATGCCTGTATGTTGTTATTGACTTCTGTCGGGTATTCAGACGGTTCGGCCATATTGAAGGCAATATTATCTAGTGTGGATTGCTCTCTGTCCTATCCAATCTCCGCGTGCATCAGCCTGTGCGTATGCCTCAGTGTGCCTGGGTCCGTTGACCGTCGCTTTCGTATGCGGACATTTCTATTGCGCCAATTTGGATTCTCCGGCGCCGACTCGTACTAAATTCCGGATTGCTTTTCTGCCTTAAAGAGGAGGGGACCTCGCTCGGATCCCTTGACTCTAGAGGGTAGGCTGGGTGGGGGAGGGGTCTAGTGGATGATAAAGATTCGCCTTGTCCATGCAAATTCATTTCACCGATAAATGCGTCTGTATGTCTGCGTGCCTATCTGCGTATCTGTCCGTCCGTCTGTCCGCCTTAGATTGTCAGTGGCATGTATTGACAGACGCAAGGACCCTGATGCAACCAATGGTGCGACGAACTGACCCTGATGCAACCAATATACCCTGGTGCAACGAATAGACCCTGATGCAACTAAAAACCT
Source organism: Lumbricus terrestris (assembly GCA_949752735.1). Classification (NCBI taxonomy): domain Eukaryota; kingdom Metazoa; phylum Annelida; class Clitellata; order Crassiclitellata; family Lumbricidae; genus Lumbricus; species Lumbricus terrestris. Next base: position 8,046,804 of record OX457038.1, on the reverse strand, counting down.
TGATGCAACGAATAGACCCTTATGCAACCAATGGTGCAACGAAAAGACCCTGGTGCAACGAATAGACCCTGGTGCAACGAATAGACCCTGGTGCAACCAATAGACCCTGATGCAACCAATGGACCCTGTCACAGCCAAAAAACCTTGGTGCAACCAATGTGAACTTATGCAGCCAATTGACTCTGCAATGGAACAACCAAATCACTCCGATGCAACGCCATAGGTTGCATGAATCAGGGTCCATTGGTTGCATCAGACACGTTTCGTTGCATCAGGATCCGGTTGTTGCATCAAGGTTCTTTCGTTGCTCCACCCATTGCCATTAAATTATAACTCAAGTAATTATTATAACATACAAATTGAATTATAGAGCAAAACGCAATACTTATTATTACAACTTTTTGATGCAGTGCACAAACCTGAATTTACCGTGCGGAGGTAAAGAACGTATTTATGTCGCCTAGAAATAAGCTTTGAAGGTGTTGTATAATAGCTGACTTTGCTGTTAAGAATGCAGTAACCTGGGTTTCACGTATCTTGCGGTTTTTATCGGCTTACAGAATTCTAATTGCGAGCGGCCGAGAAGTTGGTCTTATATTGAGTCAGAAGAAATCGTCTTAAAGGTGTTGTAAAAATATGTCTTCAGTAAAAACTTCGACCTTTAATCTACCCAAGTAACCCAACCACCACTTGCGCAACCAGCGCAACTCCGAGTACCTTTTTTAAAATTTCTGCTGCTGCAGCACGCGTTGTCTTTGTTGTCGTCATCGTCTTTATGATGTTATATAAAATGAATAATGTTGTATGGTGATGAATTTTGAAATGCTACATGCATGAATGTGTATGTGAGTGAGTGAGTGAGTGAGTGAGTGAGTGAGTGAGTGAGAGGGTGGGTCTGTCTGGCTGACTTCAGTCAGTGAGTCAGTCGGTCGGTCGGTCGGTCTGTCTGTCAATAAATGAGTCGGTTTATCAGTTAGTCATTTAGTGAGTTGACGTTTCTGTCAATAAGTTGACAGTCTGATTAAATGTCTTTCTCATGGTTGGCAGACATTGGACAACCTAATCTAGATCTGAAGCTCACAATGTTGTGCTATAATATTACATACTTTGTGATGGCTGCCTCTCACTTAATTCAAATTTCAAATAAATTGAACAGAGCCACATAGTCCATCTGTCCATCTGTTTGTTTCTGTATCTCTGTCTGCATAGGTGTATGCATGTACGGCTGTCTATGTCTGTCTGTCTGCCTGCCTGCATGCATGCACATGTCTGCTCCTCTGTGTCTTTCTTTATCTATTTGCATGTCCTACTGTTTGCGTATTTACCTCTCCATTTGCGTGTTTGTCCGACTTGTCCGTCTGCCTGCCCGTGTGTTTGTCAGTCTGTCTCCTCTTTTTCAGCTCATAAAATATTATTGTCTATTTTCTATTGATCATCGGTAGTCAAACGACAGAACGGACACAACAGATATTATGACTCCATGACACCACACAATACACCACACAAGCAAAACACCATACATCACCAAGCACATGACATCGATTTGATCCTTGCCCTCCCCTCCCAACGACCTCCATTTCAGACGATTCCATTTCTACCCCAGCCACAAACGACGCCATCGCTTATACACTGCAACACCATCATTACTTATTTACAGCGTCGCAGCCAGTGGACCCTTATTTCGGCCGTCGAAGTCATTAAACACTCCCGTATTTCCACAACAATCTTACCTTCCAGAACGCCGCCATCCGAGATAGCCAAGCGCGAGAAGCGAGCATGTCTTTGGAAAGAAGGATTTAGCTAATCAACGGACCCGTCAATCACAGGACTGTGGCTGGGTCGTGAGGTGAAACTGCTATGAGAGTCTACAGTAACAATGGATTGGCTCTGGCAGGTCGTCTTAGTTGATTACGTTCGGCCCATCAGTGACCATATTGTTCGGCGAAGCTGCTTAGTGTCACATAAAAATGGACGCCGAGTTTTTCACGAGAATCAAAATCTTGTTGGCTAGGTTTAGCCTTTTATTCTGAGAAAGAACTCCAGTGTTTTTACTAAAAACTTCTGGATATTTGCTGAGAAAGGACTTATGAGTAGGCCTATATATTTGCATGAGAGATGGTTTGGAGTATTTACGTGACGCCTAAGAAGTATTTAAATCAAGTGTGTGAGCGCCTATGCAGAGGTGTCCAACCTTGTGGTTATAATATTTATGCATTTCGCCCTCGCTTCTGACTACCTTTGCGAATTCTGTGTCTCTGCTTACTCTTAGTGCTCGCTACTTTAGTTCCGCTCGTTCGGCTGAAAATTTTCGGTTCTTTGTCCCTTTGTTCGTACTTCCGCTATTATACAGAACCGTGCCTTCCCTGTGGCAGGACCATCGACCTGAAATGACCTCCCATTGAAGCTCCGAACCCCTTCCAGAACTTCTTCTCAACCATTCCTCTCTGATCTTAAGACTCTTTTACTTGGTCGCACTGAAGTTTGCAGATCCTTTGAGTAGTCCCATTGAAGAGGCGCTATACAAATTCATTTTAACGAGCGAATGATTTATATTGCAATTGCATACACAAGTAAACTTGCTGTGATTATGCCTCGACAGTTGATGAAGTAATCTAATAAGTTCAGCTAAAGGCCCCACGGTTATTTTATCTATTTGTTTCTCCATTTCTATAGCGCCCCTCCAAGCTTTCTACTTAGAGGCGCTCCCGATTACAACGCGGAGATTGCATCAGAGTTTCACGCCGAAACTCAATCAATTGCGAGTGAAGGACTTGCTCAAGGTCCCTACGCGGCGCCTTGAGATGGATTCGAACCTCGAACCTTCCGGCTTCAAGGCAACGACGCCACCACTGCACCACCGCGCCCCACAAGGAGTTAATACAGGATCGATTATTATAACTGTCTGCAGCCATGCAATGCTCCCATCAGGTCGGTTACTCATTTTAACAACGCCATCTGTCGATTGGAAGGTTGAGTGGACTTTGAGAGGGCAGCGGGAAGCGATCCGGCTACCGTGCGCTCTTTGTTCCAGGGTGTTAACCATTTCCTTCCCCCACCATCCGCATGAATTCCCGTGTTCGGTTTCCAATCTTCACACTTTGTCCACACATCGCAACCAATTCCTTTCAACGTCCACAGAAGTCCCGTGATTAAAACGCTCCTTGGTTTCCAACCTCGCACACATAACAGCGAGTGAATCTCATTTCAACCAAGGGAAGTCGACCAATAAAAGGTTTAAAGCGTCAGAAAAACGTTCTCTTGGAACTCATTCCCTGACAACATTCGGACCATTGAGAGGAGAGTTAGTTTTCTACAGGCGCGATATAAATGCCCTTATACCTTGGCACATACAGTTTCTCCATCGCCTTTCGTCCTGTGCACCATGAAACTGCGTTCCTTTGAGCTAGACGTGTCTAACTAAGAGAAATAATGGTGCCCGATGGACGGGCCACATAAGACCCCATTGCATTGAGAGACCAATGTACAGCCTACAGGTCCAGTTTAATACAAGTCTTTTGATTGCGATTAATCTCATAGGTCCTTTTATTATCACGCCTGTTCGGTAATTACTGGAATTTGCAGTATGTGACAGTTCAATGGTTGCAACGCTCTCATATATAGACACCTTTAAAACGTTGTCAACTGAATAACGCTTGGTTTATGCAATTATACATCGGCATCACGGCATTCAGTTGGTTTGAGCGCAGCCTTTAGACACCTCTAAAACGTAGTAAACCGATACCATTAAAGCTTAGCATTTATCAGCACGTTATTTCATTAGGTGTAAAAGACATTGAATTCCGGGATGGCAGCAAAAGCTTCCAAAGTGTTGCTAAACCAAAATACCTCAAAGTGAAGATTGCAAGCTGAGAGAAGCGACATTCGGGGTAAATGTAAACATTGATGTAAAGGTGGTTTTAATGTTATCTTTTGGACTTTATTAGTTAGACAACTAAAGTTAAATTTTCTGCCTGAATCTTAAATCTTTTGCCAAAAATTTCTATCGACGACATTCTGCGGTCCTCGTTGTCATAATTATGTCATCATGTTGAACCATTACTTCACGTCTCAATCTTTTAACTAACTGCTGTGTGAATAGCATTTATCGGAGTCAAACTTTGGAAAAGAGAGGTTGCGTTTCAATTAACGTTATAAATTCAGTTTAAAACAGAATGAGCAGTCAATAATCTGTACTTGTTATAATCACGCGGACATTTTATTTTATGGATTAGACACCGTTTTAACATAGACGACTAATATTAGAAGAATAATAGCTTCTAGACAAATTAGTGTTAGATCACGAAACATATGGGCACCTTACGGGGTTGCCGCTCATAGTTTTTCCACTTAGATCTAGGTTTTTTTGTCTTGTCTAGGTGACACGTAGGTGTCTAGGTTTTTTCTCAGGATCTAACTTTTTCTTTCGGAGGTTTTCGTGATGAAACATGACATTAGGTAACATTATAACACGGATGCTATTTAAGTGACAATATTTTTTTCATGTCTAGCCTAAGTTCTCTCCTCTCCTGTATAATAGTTCATAACGTGACTATTATGTAGTTGTATAATATGTTTATTGAATTGCATATTTCTATTTGTCGTGATTGTAAATGCATTAATTATTCAGTTCTTGTCCATTGTCCCCCGCGCAGTGCGTTTGCAGGCGGTTCAATAAAGTATATACTTACTTACTTACTTACTTACTTACTTATTATAGCAATACCCGAAATATTGCGTACGTTTTTCGGGCATTTCCCCAGAACATGCATTCCATCAGTGTGCAAAAACGGATGAAGCACTAGAAAAAGGTAGTCAGACCAGACATCAGATTCATACTCAAAGACTTAAAAGGTTATCAGAAATTCAAGCGCAAGTGAGAACAAGTCTCCGTCTAGACATAATGCATAATGAGGTATCCGAATTGCCCCAAATATACAGAGAAATCGCGGGGACGAAATTCAGTTGCGAGCGCAAAATTGGTTTTCAATCGACGTCAGACTGAGTGGTCTTTAGAGTTAAAAATATAAGATGGTGTTAAATTTTGGAAAGCTATTTCATAATCAGAACTTCAGAAGGCTGCTATTTAATAGGTAATGTAGGTTAGGCGTCAACAACCGTGAAAGTCACGAGATGTCGCTAGACTACCGAGTTCAGCTCTTGATGCGATGAGAACTCTTTGCAAATTTTTACCTACAGACGTCAAAGACTTTTGATGCCATTAAATATCGTTTAACTACTGAACTCAAGATGTTTGAAATTGGCAAGCTGCCAGAGGCAACGTGTTTCTGTCGCCGTTTTCCTTAACCCTCGGGCTACCAAGGGGGGGTGGTTGCCACCCCCCCCCTAGGTTTTTCGCAAATCAAACGCGTTCTGTCTGGAATAAAATTTTGAAAAAATTGGTAGCTGTAGAGGGTTCATTGGGACACATTTTGAGCCGAAAATTTTTATGATGCCCCCTACCGTTCAAAAGTTACACCCGATATACCAAAGGTACCAGGGGGTGGATACCACCCCCCCCCCCCCGTAGAATATCGTCTATAACTTTTCCGCCCTTTTATATTAAGAGACACAAATTATACCATTCTATAGAGCGAATGTGGGGCTACATTTCCATGCTCACTGAGTTGTCTTTTGACAACCGGAAGTGCTCAAAATAAATTAAAATATATATAAAGATGTTTTATTTTCATAAAATGTTCATGTTTTTTATATTATAACTTATCCATAATTTATTTTTTAATATACATAAATTATGCCATTCTGTAGAGGGCATTTAGGGCTATTTTGTTATACTAAATAATTTGGAATTTGATGACCGGAAGTGCTCAAAATAAATTAAAATGTATAAAAATGTTGGTTTTTTTGCAACGCGAACCGATATGTCTGCGTAAACGTTTTTCAGCAGATATAACATGTTTTTTTGTTTTGTTTGTACATAAAACAGACTTATTACTAGTTTTTATTGTTGATAATTGGACTTTATTATATGTAAACTATTATTGTATATATAAATCATGTTCAAAATAAATAAAATCTAATATATTCCCTATGCGTAAGCATACGTTTTCGTGTAATCGACGGGTGCCTATGGTAAAAAATTCATAATTTCGAGGGGCATTCATATTTTCTAAACCTAAATATACCATTTTGTGCAGAAATGAATGCTGAATCGAATGGTGTATTACAAGTTATGATATCCCAAACGAAACCCAAAATCCAGGGGGGGGGGTGGTAACCACCCCCCCCCTTGGTAGTCAGTGTTACAAAAAAAGCTTGGTAGCCTGAGGGTTAAGCACGTTGCTGGGACGCGGTGATGCAGTGGGTATGTTTTCTGCCTTGCAACCGAAGGTTGTAGGTTCGAATCCACCTCAAGCCGCCTCGTATGGACCTTGAGAAAGTTCTTCACTTTCAATTGCTCAGCGATTCGGCGTGAAACTCCTATTCAGTGGCCCCGCTGTAGTCGGGAGCGCTTCTGAGTAGTAATCTTGAAGGGGCGCTTTGACAAGTGCACATAAAAATACAAACGCTATGTAGGCGTATGTTGCGGCAACAATATAATGTTGCCAGGCTTTCCGAATCTACAGTTTGCTGCAAACAACTTTGAATTGCCTTTGATGTGGCAAAAGCCACGTTGAACCCTGAAATAAAATAATTAAGTTCTTTGCACGTTAAAAAATGTTTCGCTGTGCAAGGTTTGATGATAATGCTACATGTAGATTTGGAGAGAATTTTCAATCACTATTATCCGTTTCGTCGTTTTTTTTTGCGGTAGACACCTTTTCTTTCAATGCAATGTAAATATATTTTGGCGGCTTAATTTACAACGAATTCAATCTTATGCACTGCTTGATATTGTGTGCCGAACGCGTTCTTCAGAGTTTAGAAGGTCCTGAGAAACAGTTACCATGGATTGGTCTGATCTATAGTGGCGAGAAGTGAAATCCTGGAACTGGTCAACAGAAATCTTCTCTTCAAGACAAGATCCCTTCAGTTGTAATATCAGTCAGAAGTAGCGTCAGTCCAACTCTAACAAGAGATCCAAGTTGAAGAATCCTTAATTTTAACAGTAAACAGTTCGTAATTTTTTTATTTATTAAGGAATATGATATAAGTCCCTTCATGAATGCATATTCAGGAACGCTCTCAGTCCAACACCGGTCTTATGAACAGTGAGAAAAGATAGAGAGAGACCAATTGGCATTTTATGAGGAATAATAGAGAGTGTATATAAATTCTATGCAAATTTTATGTTAATTTCATGTAAATTTTATGTTAATTTTGTCTCACGAATGACGTATCTGCAATGATTCTACGAAACCGCCAATCAATTGGAAATGAATGCAGTGGTCTCCTTAATACCTTATTAAAAATCCTTCGATAAATATCGGACCAGAATTCCAGTTGGTTTCTCAGCTCTTCCACAATGTGCACTCTGGTCCTGCCAGTCCAAAGCATGGACAAAGGAGGAGGGCGACGTCTTAACCTCGGCAGTCACAAGATGTCGTTAAACACCGGAAATTACGAAACCCTGAATGAAGACCCAGGCAGGTTTTGATGGCGATAAATCATGTGCTATTATAGAAGCGATGAAAACTGTTCAGAATATTTTCCGTTGAAAGTGACACGCTTTGTTGATATCATTATGCGGTTATGAAAATATCGAGAAATCCCTGAATAGGATCATTTCATTGAACGGATATTTCAAATGTTTGAAATGCCAAATTAATGCATTTATTATGCAGGTGCTACTGTTGAAACTCCCAGACAGTGAGAAAAGTTAATAAACCTCTTCCCGTCTTAACCCAGTAGATAAGCTAAGCTTATTTCTTCAGTGCAGTAGTTCCTTGGTTTGCTTGTAGATCAAAGCAATGAGGATAACAAAGAATATTGCACATGCGTGGATAAGGCTATGTAGAATAAAGACATCCACTCTTTTCGAAATGATCATTGTTATTGAAAAAAAATGACTTTTGAAAAATGAAAGACGAAAGAGCTGTTGAGACCCAACCTGGTGCCCGCAGATTGTGGCGCCTCTGACGACGGTCTGCTTTGTTTGGACCTTAGATCGTCGCTGCTTCGAAAACACCTTTTTTACGGTAACTTCTGACTCAATATATTTATATTTTGCTTCCAAGGATGAACCTCAAGACCATTGAATTGTAGGCAGGAACAGTGAAGCACTAAATAAAAAATAAAAAATGGGTGAGCTTCAGATGGATTTTGCAGCGCCTGTAAAAGTCATTAGTTAACTAGTGTGCCACGTCTTGAATGTCATTATCGTAAATAAAATAATTCACGAATCTTGAACAGCAATATATCTTTATATCTATATGACACTAGAAAAGCTTAAAAACATGTCTCAACATTTTAAAAATCTGGTCTATTCTGTTCTGGCTCTTAGACCGTCGCACTTGACTTGGAGTTTCCTGAGTAATCTGTCCCGAAGAGGCGCTATATAAAACTGCTCTGATAACAAACATAATCCTTCGAGCCAGAGTTCTGTCGTAATTGAGTATAGAGATATTATAGCGTTTTTTTTATCATAGAGGGTCATTAAACTATATCCAACGTATAAAATTACTTCTATATAATTATGATCGTATGGGGCATGTTCTACTAAGTTCTTAGATGCTAGGTGTACCACATATATAATTATTTCATATTGAACTCATTCGCAAAATATAACGCATTCCATAATGGAATTCAAATAAAATCTCATTACGGTATATCAAGACGGTGATGCACTTTTTCGGCAATATATCCGAGTATTCTGGCTTGTTTCACAAAGATACATGCCGAATGGATTGTGTAAGCTATTGTGTTTTTTGTTGATAGATTGCACGTGACAGGATTCGGTAAATTTTTTGAGTTCATATATTTTTGGTTGGAGATCATCACCAATGGTGAAACATGTTTTTTCACCTGTCCAATTTGCAAGAAATAATATCATGGTTAAGTTGAACGGTGCCTTAATTACTGCCCTGCTTGAATATGTGTCCAAACTTAGATCAATAGAAGCGTAGAGATTGTATTTATTTTTAGAAAGTCGCAAAGACGAGATAAACATAAAAATAATAGTCATCAACAGTAACCTAGTAACCTAAAGCTGAAAATTTACGGGGAGTTGTACTGTCGTGGTACCGACCGGGGTGCAACGCAAAGTAGCCAAAATATAGCGAAGTCGCGAAGACGAGATTTTCAGTTGCGAGCGCAATGTGAAGTATGCCAAATCGTGTTTTCGCGACGAACTGGCAACCCAGAATAACGATTCGAACAGTGCAAAAATGGATTTCAATCTGAGTCAACGGCCTTAAAAACAGAAGACTTTGTTAAATGATGTAAAGCTATTTGCTGCCCAATTGGTTGCTTAACAGGTAAGGTAAGCTTGGCGTCAACAGCAATAAAAGTCAAGAGCATGTAGCTAAACTACTGTGTTCATCGTTTTATTCGCAAAATATTTGTCTTCTGGCTTCAATGGCTTTTTATGCATAAAATGTCGCTAAACTGCTGAACACAAAATTTGAGAAACCGACAAGCTGCAAAAGGCAACGGGTTTCAGTCATCATTTTCGTAAAACACCTTTAAAGCGTGCCATTTCAATGCTACATAAATGTATCGGTATACAATTGTAATAGTGTTAATTGAATCCCCTTTCGCACTGTCTTGTATAAGCTCAGGTCTAATCTTGATCAACATTGTCTTAAGCGGTTTTACATGTCACACGGCCACGTTAAATTTTGAAATTAAATATCTCTTTTGACTTTCTAAAATGGAGTTGTTTCGATGTGCGAAGTCTTGATAAAACAATTTTATTTTGGAATATGAGAGAACTTTTTATCTTTATTAATTTCATCGTTTTGTAGTTTTATGCTTTCGTCCCTTTGACGGTTAAAGGAGCTTTTGAACGAACTATTGCATTAACGTTCGATGACATTCAAATTCTCCGGTAGACGGCGGTTTAATTTAAACAATTTAAAGCCGTTTTGTTTCAATGCTATATAAATTAGATTGTGGCAACGGTTGCTCTCTGCCCGGTGCCAGTTCCAAGCCTTGATAAAGGAGGAGGGCGTCGTTAAGAATCTGTGTCACCACGCAGTGCCGTTAAACTGAAAACATTACTACTATTCGCCAGAAGAAATGCGATTCTAACCCCAGTAAGAGATCGCAGTTGAACCTGCAGTTAATAATGTTATCTACAAAAATTACAGGAAATTCATGGGTATAAAATATATCTGATGAATGGAAAATGAATGGAGTGGAGTCTGTAAAACTCTACGATTCTATCAATACTTTCATAAGTGCATCATCACATAAAGTTGATGTGCTTTACCATTTTGGAGTCTATACACGATAATTCTTGAATCTAGACGCATTTAAAGCATGGTCCAGTCAATGGTGATGACACTTGAACCTAGAGGTCCTATAGAGTGGCCAAGTGCATCATTATTATATTATGGATGTGAATTGGCAGTGCGAACAGCTGAAAATCGGTCAAACAATTTCACACCTCTTTTAAAGTTTTTATTTTTAGTATAAATAGAAGGAGCATGATTTTTTGCTATTCTCGTTGCAGGTTTTGATAATCACACACTGTATTTAAACTGAAACAACCGATTACTACTACTTTCGCTAATCAACAAGAGCCTTAGCTACCCGCGTTTCTCAGATCTCAGCCATTGATGGCTATAGGTATCTGCGTTATGATCCGACATTCTCTAAATTCCTGTGTTTGTGATACGGCATTGTTTTTTGTTTGTCGAATAATGTGCTACTGAGCTACAGTCACCACACATTGCATACATATTGATGTTGGATTTGAACGCTTGTCTCCTTCAAATAAAGACAACTTACTTATAAAGTTGGTTTATATTTGGAGTCTTGAGCGCTGTTTATAAATAATTTGTATGGATGTCAACGGTAATAGGACGGTGTAATAAGAGGTCGTTAATTTATAACACTTCATTCGAATTGGCAACTCTATATAGATAGGTCTATTTGAAACAACGATTATCATTCATTCATTCATTCATTCATTCGAAAACTTATATAAACCCTTCAAAAGTTTACTCAGAGGTGCTCCCGACTCCAGCTCGCATAAAAAGAGCAGTTTTAGGTTTAGTTAGGAAGGATCTTGGTAGAGCCCAGGGTTTATGCGTAGCTCAAAAGAAGTCCATTCCAGACCACTGGGCCAACCACAGAGAAGGCTCGGTTTTTCATGGTAGCAGAACGAGCAACAGGAACTAAGAGGACTCCCTTATCAGCGGAGCGTAGCTGACGACGTCCTTGGGTACCCTATGTAAGGCTGCAAAGCTCTCGAAGGTAAAATGGGGCGAAAGTAGAGCGGAGAGAAATAGTCGATGCGAGATGTTATCATAGTATCTTTGTACTCCGAAACCTCGCCACTGCCCGCACACGACTACTATCGCTTAGCAGTCATCAGGACGAGCATTTGCGTAAAAAACTGTTTCTGTTGCCATAGGCCGTCGTTAAACTTTGGATCCATCCATGGATGGAAGGATCCAAATTTGACGAGGACTTACGACAACAAAGGCCGTTGCCCTCGAATATTTTTTGACATAATACAGCTATTCTTATTGCTTCTCGAAGTCTGTTACTGTTACACTGACACAATGGTCAAAATAATCAATTGAGGATGGGGGCAATAGAGCATCAAGCTATTCATTCCACCCCATAGAGCTTTAGGGTGGGTGGTTACAATATTCCGCGACACCTGCTCAAGCACCAGAGCTGTTTTAAAGGAATTTGTAGAACTGCACATTGCACAACCCCTTCTTTCCGTTTTCATCCTCCATGGTAAATTACTTTCACGTTAAAAAACCTTGTCAAGCACCGATAATAACAACAACAACAACGTCAGGAAATAGTGAATCGTTTTAAACTTTCGTTAATACTTCATCAATCAAAAAACAATCAATACTTTATTGATTACCTTAATACATGCAAGCAATTATTAAGACATTCATGTGCACATTGTGCAGTGTCATCAATGGACGGTCCCAATGGAGCATGAGGTTCCGCTAACAGGACCATCCTATAGCATCGTATTACGCAATATATGACTATAGTATGACTGCCATGCATGCTTTGCTGCCTACATGCAATTCCCATACTTCTTTTTACACCCAGGTATTTTCCGATATTCATCGTTATTTTTCGTTACTTCTCTGTCGGATGATACAGTAATTATTATTGTCATGACAAATAACCTATTTAGACGATATGCACGGTGTTTAGTTCAGTCAGTCAGTCAGTCAGTCAGTCAGTCAGTCAGTCAGTCAGTCAGTCAGTCAGTCAGTCATTCAGTCAGTCATTCAGTCAGTCATTCAGTCAGTCAGTCAGTCAGTCAGTCAGTCAGTCAGTCAGTCAGTCATTCATTCATTCAGTCAGTCATTCATTCATTCAGTCAGTCAGTCCCTCAGTCAGTCCCTCAGTCAGTCAGCCAGCTAGCTAATCGTTCAGTAAGTAAGCAAGTGAGTGAGCAAATAAGTCAGTAAATAACTCGGTCAGTCAGTCAATTCATTAGTCATTCATTCGTTCAATCGTTCGTTCGTTCATTCATTCATGCACTCATTAATTAATTAATTCAGTCAGTCAATCAGTTAGTCAGTCAATCAATCAGTCAGTCGTATGTATGAATAATATTCTATCGTCATACTTAGCACTGCTCAGCCTCGTACCCTGAAGAGAAACGGCGCAAAAATAATCTGGTCAATAATAATGGATTAGAATCTGATGAGACTCCATCTTAGACGACGGCTCCGAATGGCAATCGCCACATCTCGCCGATTTTTAATGACAGAAGAAGGCAATTTAGAAAATCAATAAAAACATTCGCATATTATAATTTTTATGAGCGTCATATCACACCGCTCTCCAATTACGCAGCGTGCTGAAATGGTTGTAACCACACAGTAAAACTGCGATGCTCTTGCAGTGTGGTTTCTTGAAAGCAGTGTCTGGAATCACTACACACTGTAATGTGGCCAGTATGCGTGTGAACGTTGTCAGTTTACAGTATTTTTCTGATTATCGATGCGTGTGTGTAGTTGTAGTTTAACGTCACTGTGTGGTAGCAAAGACCATTAGCGACACCCTCCTCCTTTATCCAGGCTTGGGACTGGCACTGGCAGAGTGCAACCAGTGGCGGATTTGATTATCGATGCCCTATCCATTCATTATAATTATCAATCATTCGTCCAACCATTGTTTCGGTTGTCAAGAAATAGAGTTAACCCCTAATAATCGCATGTCCCACCATTATTTTTTTTTTATTTTCAAATTAACTTCCACTTGCAGTGTTTTGAACATTGTCAAATAACAGATGTGCTTACTCATGATAGTTAAATTTGTCTGTTTCACTTTTAGAACACTTACGAACATTTGGAGTTACTAAATAACTTCGATTTGCCCTGAACATTGCTTAGGACACTTAAAACAATTAGAGTCACTTTAGATTTTGATTTCAGCATAAATTTATCAATATTACCCCACGATTTACAATAATTGTACGCTGGGGATAGAATGATTCATCTCCCCGGATACCGGATACCGTACTCTATACCCGGTATATTCCATCCGGAGGGGGAATAGATAAATTATTCATTCCACCCCGGAGAGCTTTAGGGTGGGTGGTTAAAATATTCCGCGACACCTGCTCTAATTTCGTTCTATAATTAATTAATTAATTCATTCATTCGTACATTTATTTTATTGCCCGTTTGCCTATTCCTCCGTTATAGCATCCACTTAACCATCTTATAGGCACTTCTGTTCGTTTCATTACGATTGTAAGTTCAGCCACACTTTCGTGCTCTCCCAGCAGACATTAATTCCGAGCGTGGTTTCTGTAACCTGATGGGTGCTGGGGATTAGTATTTGATCTCCTCTCAAATGGAAACAGCTTAACCGACAGAATCACAATCTGAAGAGGATTTATTGTGGACGCAGACGAATATAATGGCATTCAGCAGATATTGGGCTCTTTTTCACGCTGAGAGAAATGTCAGTCCCATAAGGCAGAGCGTTATCGGGCCGCTAAGCAATATCTTATGGCTTGATGCGAAAATGTTCTTAGAAACTAATGGCAATAATAAAAGTGCTTGTATAATGGTATTATAATATCTCATATTCAATTATTGCTATTATTTTATTATAATTACAGACAGGATCAGAAAATTAATGGTCGCCAGGTCCTTGGGAAGTTTTCTCAGCAGGTCTGAATTCTGGAGTTCGCATCCACGTTCGATAGGATTCATAAATTCATTCTGCATTCATTCATTCATTCATTCATTCATTCATTCATTCGTTCGTTCATTCATTCATCCATCCATCCATCCATCCATCCATGGCTTTATTCATTCGTTCGTTCGTTCGTTCGTTCATTCATTCATTCCTTTATTCATCAATTCATCCATTCATTTATTAAGTCATTCATCTATTCATTCATCCATTCATTCTTTCATTTATTTATAATTGAACTCGCAGATGAATTTCTTCTGTGATTCATTCATTCATGCATAATAATT
>OX457038.1:7924758-8027258 GCA_949752735.1 Lumbricus terrestris | reverse complement strand
TGATGATGATGATGATGATGATGATGATGATGATGATGACGATGATGATGATGGGGAAGGGTGGTGGTGGTGGTGATGATGATGATGATGATGATGATGATGATAATGAGCTCCATTCGCAGAATGACATCCCCGGGGTGATCTCTGCACTGAAACTTCGGAAGTTGGCGATGTCTTCAATGAATGAGAGACTGTTGATAAAATAATAATAATAATAGTTAAGCCCATAATAGGGCGGAAGGTGATGTCATTCTGCGAATGGAGCTCATTATTGTCATCATCATCATCATCATCATCATCACCATCATCATCATCATCATCATCATCATCATCATCATCATCATCATCATCATCGTCATCGTCATCGTCATCGTCATCGTCGTCGTCGTCGTCGTCGTCGTCATCATCATCATCATCACCATCATCGTCGTCGTCGCCGTCGTTGTCAATATCAATTGGGGGGGGGGGGGGGCAACCGAAACAAACGCCCGACGTTTGGCTGGAGCATGTAGTCCTAGTCTTGGGAACGAAATGATGAAGACGATCAGCAGAGCGCACTGAGCAAAATGAAGATGCCGATTATGTCGTTTGCATATTATAGTTTGAGAGGCGTATTTGTAATTTTTCAAGCTGTGCTTTGGACACCTGACCGAGAATCTTGTAGCCGATGCGTGCAGCAGTGATAGGTAGCCAGTGCCAAACTATACACGCGTACATTATTATGTGTAGACATGCGCACTGCTCAGAACGAGGGATTTTCCAGATATATGAGACTATAGCTGATGCATTCAAGACCGATAGAGGGAGAGGGCGCTGTTCCGAATGACTCCCTGCTGGGCTATAGTACATGTATGTATGACATCATCCGCCACTTAGTGGTTCATCCCTGGTCAGATAGAACTGAAACTGTTCGAGAACAACTCCGTTACTTTCGCTTTCGCATAAATTTATATAGCGCCCCTCTCAAGATCTCTAATGAGAGACGCTCCCAACACAGGCCTGGTCAAAAAGAAAAGTCTTAAGAAGACGATAGAAAGAGCCGGCAGAGTCACGTGGAAGTGAACGGAGAGCCGCAGGAAGGCCATTCCAGACAGCTGGACCCGAAACGGAGAATGTGGATTATGATGCATCAAGTCTACATTCAGACAAGTTCTGCTTGCTTTTGAATACCGGTATTGGTGCGACCGGAGTGTCATGATGTAGTTTCAAGCACCTTTGACCAAGGGCGGATACAGAAATTTTCGAAGGGGGTTAATATTTTCGGCTTTGGGACTTGGGACAGGGAAAAATTTACGTCTTGGTCGCCAAAAAATTTGATGACCTTTTTTTACTCATTTGTCTCGAATTTCCAAGACAAATTTATCATTTTATCCGCCAAAATAGTTGACCTTTTTTAGTCGCACGTACCTCGTATTCGGGCCTCGTGGACGTGGGGAGGGGTCTGCAGAACTACTCATCAGGGAGCACGTCAACTTTCAGAGCCAAAATAGCTGGCCAAAATAAGGAAATTTCTAAATGGGGGTGCATGGCCGGATTGACCCCCCCCCGGATCCGCCCCTGCCTTTGACTACCATCATTGGCAAGATCTCCTCGTCCCGAGAGCTAGGAACACCATGGCTAAAAAGCCAGCCTTTGTTCTCATTGGCCCTGTACTGTAGAACCAGCTATATAAATTTATAGATGTATTGTATTTATAATTGTATTGTATTTATAAATTTATAAAGCGCATCTCACAGTGCACACCAATCAGAGGCGATATAATAGAATGATGTAATACGATAATTATAAGCTTTTGTATTAATTGCCGTTAGATATAATTAATTATCTAACTGATTAATTGCTTTTATCATTGCCAAACGGTGATGACTTTGATGAGCTGATCTCGGTTATGACCTCCTCTTGTTTCGTTTGTGGTACAGACGCAGGTTTGATACTTGCAAACTTTGAATATTTTTCAAGATTATTTATGGCATGGAACAGCAATCTGCTCTTTTTCATATATGTTTACCTGTAGCACTGTTTTTTATAATGACCATGTACTTTTAATGATGCAGGTTCATTATTCATTCATTGAGTGCATTTATATAGCGCCTCTTCAAGGGGGCTACTCAGAGGCAATGTTGACGAATACGTTGAATTACAGCGATTAATTAGCATGCTAATAATAGACCCGTGATTAATTCTAATGAAAAATCTGAAATTAGCGCATATGAGGAATATATATAGTTACAGCAGAAAGCGTAAGTAAAGGTGTCATATATTTCAGCTGCCTCTGTCATTATCGTCATCTACAGAATGTTATTATTGCTCAACCATTACAGTGCTGATTAGAGGGGTCTAAGACTTCAATAAAATAATACAATTGCATTTAAAATAATTTCTCTGTGATTTTTTATGGTGTATTGGTATAATTTTAAGCTGTGTCATCTTTGCAAAATAACTCTGTTATTTCAGAGCCGATAAAAATGTGGTTTAAACTTTATAATTACGCTAACTATATGCTACTTTGGTTGTACTGCTGCTAGACTATTATAACGAATAACTGCAGGCAGCAGCACATGCCTAACAATGCACAATATTGCACTTCAATCAGCCTATCCATATTCCTCAATATGGCCCTAAATTCCTGACCAGGGCACAATCAGAAAGTGTTACATACGATCACACCATAGAATAATTAATCGACCCAGCCATAAAATTATGATCTAGCCCTAAATAGAGTTAAACTTTGACAACAGACGTTTTTGTTATGAGAATGTTGTTTGACTCCATGCATGAATGTTACTTTTATCTATTTCTGTTGTAAACTAATGTGCGTTATCTGGTAGAAAAGTGGAGCATAGTCTAATATCTTGTTACAAACCAAAGAGGAGCTACCTAGCTACATAAATTGCGATGTCATGTAGCAAGTATATTTTGACTTAGTATTCAAGGGAGAAAACATTTTGAAATTTTACAGTTTGAAATTTGGAAGACAGCAGTTGAGTGAAGCTTGTTAGTTGTACAAAACAGAATTTATGCAAACATTGTGCGTGAAAAACACACTATATTATCAAAGCCTCATTATTATATGATACTATCCTGTTATAATATTATTATAACAGCAAACAATATCATCGTAATTATATAATGGTAAATAGTAATATTATCGCGGTATATAATAGCAGTGCATGTGATACAATAATAAAAACCGCAACCAACGACTTTATTATCATTTTGCCAAAATCTTCAGGGAAGTAAATTCTGGGGATCTATTCCACTGGAGATGCCAAGATTAAACCTTGTTTCTCAGATGATTTACTGCCAGAAAATCTACGTCCGTGGTCCTGAAGGTATAGGTCGGTGGATTTATGGAAATATACTGGTTGCCTGAATGACTCCCTGCTGAGAACGGCGCATAAAATAATGCCTTCTCTGGCCGAATTAGTCACATCTTTGCGTAAAGAAGCCGAAATATACTAAAAGCAAGTGAGATGAAAACACTATTATATAGAACCAACCCGTGGATGAAAACAATATAGAATTAACCCAAACAGAAACCCTGTACCTAGACTAGCTATATGACCATTACAGGAACTGAGAAACCATACCAATTGCTCTAACCATTACAGAAACCCTAACCCTAGCTCTAACTGTAACAGAAACTCTGACCCTAGCTCTAACCCTAACAGAAACCCTAATCTTATATCTAACCCTAACAGAAACCCTAATCTTAGCTCTAATCCTAACAGAAACCATAACCTAACTGTAACCCCACAAAAGCCCTAACCGTATCTCTAGCCCTAACAGAAGCCCTCGTCATAACAGAAATATCCTGACAGAAATCCGTATCGTCAACCTATTTAAAACCGAAACCTTATAGTTACGGAAATCCATTGGCACATAGTGCGACGAATAGACAGACGTCTACAATGTATGTGGCAGCGATGAGTCTTTGTTTACATTGCTCCGCTGGCCACGCCTCTTCTCGCAACCCATGCATCTTGTTCCCTGCTCTACCTTGGCGGCTTCAAGGTCACTGGGCAGCTCAACATAGGAAGCTATATTATTATGACAGATCGATGGCTGTAGTGGGGTCATTGTCGATTCTTCAACCTGTTTGCATTCTGACAGTGCCAGTCCCAAGCCTGGATAAAGGAGGAGGGGTACGATTATGATCTTTATTATCACACATAATTATTGTCGTTAAACTGAAACTGCTAATACATGAACATTATCATTGTCATGCATTCTTCATAAATGCCTTTTCCATAAGTGCGACGGGACTTTCCAAAGGCTTACACACCTCATTTAAGTGTTATATTTGTCTATAAGAATTGGCATGAGAAATTTTCCGTGGTATTTTTAAGTAGTGGGGTCATCTTATCTTTCTGGCGACTAATGAATAGCAGCGAAAAAATTGGGCTGCTGTTTCCGCTGAATAATGAATATCAGTAAGAAAAGTCGGTTGACAGAATTATTGCCCCGCTAGGAATACGAAGCGGTCGCTCGTTGTGGATGTTCCTCCGCCAAAGAAAGAAGTGCGCTCGCAAATTGATTCGATCCTGTCGGCGCAAGAATAATTAGCGGAAGTGAGTAATTGGTCCCAATCGCCGAAACACAAAAGGCTCTATATAAATCAGTTTACCAAGGAGGAATGATCTGCTCTGTAGCCGGGTATGTATGTCTGGGCACTGCACGACCAATCATTGCTGTGTTATGTAAGCTTACTTCAGCGAATAAATTACATTTACAGATTGCATATCACATAGCAATATACATGTAGAGCTGGACAAATTAGGGCTGTTCAACTTAAATAAGAATTAAGAAATCGCGTAAGTTCGTATTGTATCACATTCAATGCACAATAGCAATACTAGATGACTTTCCACGACATTGAACTGAAAAATGTCGTTGTAGAGCATTCTTAGCGCAATATAAAACGACATCGCATAAGCATAGCAGTAAATAGATGTGATATTGCATCAGTTTAACACTACACAAAGTCGTTGCATGCCATTGAGACGCAATTAAACCCAAATTAGCCTAAATGCCATAAAATTGGCGAAAGTTCTAGTGTAACAATATAGGCCTACCTCAGCGCTATTATAATGAAATAAAAGAAGTTAGCGCTCTAAAACGAACAATATAATAGACATGAAATGATTTATGTGACCCACATTTTATCGACATCTTATGGCAAGAAAGTCGGTTGTTGCTGGCAGCAATATCTACTGTTTCAAGAAACTGTGTCATAACGGAACTGATTGGTGAGTCACTCCCCTACTTTCTTCAGACGTGAGCCTGGCACTACCCGTGCTCGAGTGGTGAGGGACTTCTACTGAATAGCTCAGAGCCTACCGACTAATTAGCGACTAAGTGAGAGTGATGCTGTTTTAATTATTGTTGTTACCCCTCCTCCTTTCTCCACTGGCACTACCAGGTCTCGGGTAGTGACGATTTTCCAGTGATTACTAAGGATCCTCTGCTTATGGACGGAGTCGAGTTTCTGTGGTGGTGGGGGGGGGGGGGGAGTGGGGTGAGAAACGTCCGGTTTGCGGTTTGGGGCGAACGTTTTAGGCGCTCGCTGAGTCACCAACGAACCCTTGCGATCGGTAATTTTTTCTGGCGACCTTTTCCTATAGTCTTTCTTTCTTGTTGCCACAATATCCTTTTGTGTCAGAATTCCACATAGAAACACAACATCTTCGGTACTTTCCAAACCGATTACCTTTCTTGGTCTTTCTCTATAAGATTTCCAGACAAATTCATAACCAAACCATGTTCGTGCACATATTCATGCAAACATGACCTGTCCTATTTTCTGGGGAATAATTATTGTTACACATTTAATCTTCCTGGGGGATGGTACGCATTTACATATATACAGCAACTCGCGAATTTTTTGCCAGGAATTATCGTTCCTCAGAGGAACTCCCCCCCACACCGAGACGTGGGATTAAAAACTGTCGAACTTCTATGTGGCGTAATACTGAATAGCGATTAAGCGAAGTCAGGCTTTTTCTAGTGGTATATATCGACAGATATAATCAATAAATATCGTTATAATTGGGCTTATATACAGGCGTAAGAAATAGATTTAAAGGTATCTACATGGTCTTCACACCAGCACATTGCTGACTGCATGAAATTTTCAGAAACTGCATACATTTATTTGTTTTAGAGAAAGGAGCGTTAGAAATTCAGAACTCTATATATAGCGACGGCCCCACCATTATAGGTCGCGGCAACTCATTAATTTTGATTTTATTTCCCTTTTGATCTGCCTTATGACCTGCCATGGTGACATGCTAAACATTGTTTGGAATTTTATCAATATATTTTTTTATTTAATTTCTTCGCTGTGCAATTTACTCACATGGTGATGACGCGACGACCTGTTGAAATTGTATAGCTGGCGCCGACTCTGATCATAAACTTTACTTATTGATTTCTAAAAGCATGGAGGTTGATATCAGCACATGAATGCTTTCAGCTGTGTAAGGTCATAATATCAAGATTTGAACAGAACTCAAGTGTGTGTAGATATGTCGATCAAATACCGAAATTTAGTCGCGTTTCAGATTACATGCCCGAAGTTCTGCATCGGCTCCCAGCCGTCAGCTTAGTCACCTCCTTGGGGTGCATGCTATGCCAGATTGGCATTGTTCCAACTTACCTACGTGATCTTTGTTGGCTTGTGACGGGTACTTAGAGTCTCGGACGAATTGATCCATGCACTTCGTGGGAATGGTACAGTCCCGTTTGTTCGTACCTCCCATCATGCAATGCTATAATTTTTATATGGTTGGCCTGGCAGTATGGCGTGGCCTTCCTCTTGAGCTACGCCTGGTCCCTATATAGGTCACTCTCTGATGCATTCTATGCATAGGCGCAACCACCCTATGGGACCCACGGGACGCGTCCCCCCCAACTTTTGAGTGGTTCCCTAACTTTATTATTATGGTCCCCCAACTTTTAGGACGTGATTGCACCTATGATTCTATGAGCACTTGAAACCTGTTCATTCGGTCATGCTGGAGTCGAGAGCACCTCTGAGTAGTTTCCTTGAAGAAATACTTGCATGAATGACTTTTAAATGCATAGACTTATTGGAGGTTCACCAGGTCCGACCGTGTATCCCAATATATGCGCAAGGTCTTGCACTGGCTTCCTTTCCCACAGCGCATCTCAGTTATAGGATTGCATCGTTGGTGTGGCGATGCTTATCAGGCTGGGCACCCTCTTATCTGTGTGAACTTTGTCTCCCTCTTTCCACTTGCAAAGGCCGCCGCGCACTGCGCTCTGCTGTCGATAGTGACTTAATGGTTCCTTTAACTCGCTCTGCAACAATGCAAAGGCGTTCATTCTCTGTGATTGGTCCTATAACCTGGAATGGACTTCCCTTGACTATGCGACACCTCCCAAGCTCTTCTCAATTTCACAAACTGTTGAATACTGTTTTTTCGCTTGATCTCGGCCGGGAGTGCCTCTGAGTAGGTACCTAGAAGGGGCGCTATATAAATTACTATTGATTGATTGAATGTAAAATGGATATTGCTTATTCATTGTCTGCTATCTGCATGTATGTGGAGTTGTGGCATGGCACATCGTAACACGAAAACCGAACGTACTCGCGGTTTATATAGTCCTGTCTGAATGCACTTTAAAGGTGTGCAATACGAGTGTCGTATTACCTTATGTTACTTCAAATACACCAATATCGAAAACGGATGACGATAATAGGAACCTAGACATCTAAAACATATTGGCGAATCGCCTTAGATAAATTTATATTACCGATAAATAATATTTTAAGGGTGTCAAAGGAATATTATCTGGTGTATAATGAACCGACGCTTAGTGATAAGTTGTGGTCTCCATAGTCTCTACTACAACTAATTATACTACTATTTGCTTACTTTTCCCCAGTTTATATCTGCCACGGGACGGAAGATAAGTTTAATTAAATTTCCACCAATACTTTCTCCACATCGGTGTGAGACCTTGGCATTCTATTGAACCAGAACCTTTGCTTTTGCACATCACATTAACGCGTCGGTCATTCCTGCTTTCTTAACAGCGCCAGTTTTAGCGCTTTAGCTCGCTCGCTCTCAACGAGCGCTGCAACTGCAATTTTTCATTATTTTTTCACAGAATGAATGAATGAATGAATGAATGAATGAATAAACGAATGAATGAATAAACGAGTGAAAGATCGAATAAACGAAGGAATGGATGAATGGATGGATGAACGAATAAACGAATGAATGAATGAGTGAGTGAATGAATGAATGAATGATTGAATGAATATTTCGTATTCATTGTCTGATACCTACATGTACATGTATGTGGAGTTGCGGCACTCATCATAGAAGTCGACATGAATGCCAATCGTACTCTCGCAATATATAGCGTTGGTTGATCGCGCTTTAAAGGTGTGTAATTCATTCCAACGACAAGAAGATTTGTTTACATAATTATCTGAGGTTTTCGACTAAATTAACAATAGCAATATATTTAAAACATTCTTCTGCACTTGTGGCGGCACCTAAGTCGCGGTGGCCTCGGAACATGTTGAACATAATTTAATCCTTATCTGGTCTCGACTGTTGCCTGTATATCTCTTTAATCTGAATTATCGTCCTGTTTGCTGACCTTCCTTGACGGTATTCCACGCTCTGCCTTTTTGGTCAAATAACCAAATTCAGTCACGACTCACGACATTGTCTCGCATTGCATGCTGGAAGTTCTGCGCTGGCTCCCTGTCTGTGATTGTATTGAAGACAGCGTGGCTTTCTTGGTATGGCGATGTCGACTTACCTATATACTTGATCTTTGCCGGTGTCACGAAATAGAGTATTCCCCGTATTAATTGTATCCCCCCAAATTAAAAAAAGTCTAAAAAACCGCTTCCGCGTGTATTTTTTTTGCAAATTAATTTTCATCTGCTTTGTTTTGAACAATGACACTGACAGGTATGTTTATTCCTACTAGATAATTTGTTTTGCCCTGTTTTTGGAGCACTTAAAACATTTAAAACACTTAAGAACACTCAGAGTCACTAAATAAATTTGTGTCGCCTTTATCTGAGCATTGCTTAGGACACTTAAAACCATTAGAGTCACTTAAAATTTTTATTACAGCAGAATTTTTTTTATTATGCGCATTTTTCAGAAAAGGGGATAGAATGGTTTATCCCCCCGGATGGAATTAACCGGTCTATACTATCTGGGGGAATAAATTAATTCATCCCCCCCCGGATAGCTTTCAGAAGGGATACTCCGTTTCGTGTCACCAGCCTGTGTCGAGTAGTGGAACTGGTATAACTCTTACGCACAACAGGAAGTATGCACTGAGTCCCGTTTGATCGTACATCCATCATGAAAGGCTATGCTTATTGTGAATGGCCTTCTCCTTGAATCACGCCTACTCCCTACCCTAGGTCACTCTCTGACAAATATAATTTGCATAGGCACTTGAAAATTGTTCATGATGCGCGTACTACTGGAACACCTCTGACTAGTATCCTTCTGGAGGTGCCATATTATACTTGAATTGAATTAATGAATTTGAACATGTATAATTGTATATATATATATATATATATATATATATATATTCATAATTGTATAGAATTTAAAGGCATCCTCATTTTTACAACAGAATGTTCATTGTTTTTTTTTATCATCTTGGTGATTGCAACGTCATTATATTGCTGTCACAAATGATCGCTTATCGTATTTTGAATACCTGACGTCCGGCAAAATCAATGAAAATTCTTCATTCTGCTCTATATATTGCGCTGTTTATCCGCATTTCAAAAGTGTTTAGATTGAAAAGATCGTCGCAGAATTTATCCACATCTTGTGTCTGCCTTGTGATTAATATCGAAGTAATTATGAGAACGAGGCCGCAACCTGTCGGCCAATCAGAGATCGTCTTTTAGGCGATGTAGGCCTACTTGTGTGCATCGTATATCCGGGAACTCAATAAACTTGTGCAGAATCGCATCGTTTCAACGTTTTAGTCGTCAAACGTATGATCGTCCAACATATCGTCAAAATTAATATCACTATGCAGTCACAAAAATCGTCTTTTGAACACATTTTTATTTAGTTCGTAAGTTCTCGTCATCATTATATTATTTCGTTATTAGCCGTACTATACAGTCGTCAGCAAAACAAATGGGACGGGTCGATTGAGGTCTAGGGCTATCTGGAAAAGTCGGGACGCAACCAGTCAGTGCCGGATTTAGGCTTGCTCATCATGTTCGGCCGAACAGGGACCCCACACTTTAGGGGCCCCATGTAAAAATTTCCGAAATTTTTCAGATTTTTTAGCAAATTTCAACCAAACGTCAAAAAAGTTCATCAACTTTTGGAGGGGAATAATCGGCATATTCTACGAAATTTTCGACCAAAACGACTAAAAAAAGAAAAAAGATTTTCAACTTTTTTGTAGGGAAATAATCTGTATATTCAACGAAATTTTCGACCAAACGACTAAAAAAGGTCATCAGACTTTTCGGCGGAAGATCCGCAAAAAATTTCCCGAATAGGGCCCCCACATTTTTTAATCCGGCCCTGCAGCCACTAACTTAATCCATTTCATTTACCTAATTTTCGCTCGCTTCATAGGCCCTTCGATATTAGTCCGATATTCCTGGTTACGAATGTTTCTGATGAAGCGGTACGCGCGTTCAAAACTAGTTGCACACCGTGGTTCAAAAAGTAAGCCAAACTGTTTTCCATAAATATTATATCACTAACGCCTGATTATTAATTAATCATTCTAAATTTTCCCAATATTCAGAGAATTGAACCAAGAATATAATTCCAAAATATCATATCATAAATTTGAACGGACAGAAAGATATGAGCGCCTCTGAGTAGTTATCTTGAAGAGGCGCTATTTAAATTCTCAGAATGAATGAATGAGTGAATATGAATCTTTCAACTTCAACTGCCGAAATTTCAGTTTACCAGCAATTTTCTTTTGGGTTTTGTAACAAAGTACTTCAAACATGAGAAAAGTCCTTAATATGTGTGTGAATATACTTCAAGTAGCTATTGTTTGATTATTTACATGAAGAAGATGTTACAGACGACAGGATTTAAATCTGGACTGTTCGAGGAGGCCATAATGTGGGAGAAATGAAGTATGGTGTCTCTCTTGTTAGCATTTCGATGGTCTACCTGGCTCTGAGGGCTGGCACTGTCCTGTAGAAAAAAAGATAATAGGTTTCTGGTGCTTTAGATTTATGATAATAGAAATAATGTCATTAGTTAGCTTTATATATACCGTTGTGTAATAATGTTTTAAAGGTGTTTGGACAAAAAGATCACAGTACTTAACGAAATCTTGTGTCTGCCTGAACTATAACGACGCGTTACCTAGTTAGCTGTATCATTGAGAGCACGGTGAAAACGTAAGGAATATCAGACAAAAATAAAATTAAGGAAAATAATAACACAGAAACTAACTATATAAAGTTACATAAAAATATTTTAAAAAACTGTGCGAAGCGGTACAAAAACAAAAACAAAAAATCGATGGTTTTTAACTGGTAATTTGCATTACGCTCTAGACGTCAATAGAGCGCGCCACAATAATCATCAAGCCGCAAGCCAGACCAAAAAAATAGATAGACATGCAGACATACAGGAAGACATACAGACAGACAAATAGACAGACAGGCAAACATTTATACCTAGTGATGTACAAAGAGCGACAGATATACAGGTTGACAGGCAGAGAAGCAGATATACAAGCAGACAGGCAAATGTAGAGAGGGGCAGATAGTCAGACAGACAGACAGACAGACAGACAGACAGACAGACAGACAGACAGAAACAGACAGACAGTCAGACAGACAGACACACACACAGACAGACAGACAGACACACAGAAACAGACAGACAGTCAGACAGACACACAGACAGGCAGACTGTCAGACAGAAACAGACAGACAGTCAGACAGACAGGCAGGCAGACAGACAGGCAGACAGACAGACAGAAAGACTTTCATGCCTAAGTGGCTAATAGACTGGTCCCCCACTCCGTCTCTGATTATTGAGGTTGAAACGTTGCGCAGAGACGAACAGCAGGGCACCATCACAGGACGCTGCCACCGAACACGCCATCCGCCGTCAACGTCACAATTCAATCAGTCCCTGTCGGATCCATTCATCTAGCGCCTTTTAATTACGACGCATATACGCTCCTGCTTTCATGTAGATGCGCGTAATGGCTTTTCGGAAAGACGCCTCATAAACCACCACCACTCGCTACTGCCCCTCCCACCCACCCCCGGCTGTAAGCGAACTTTCATCTTTTACATTCACATCAGTGCCTTATGTGACGCTATTACCCTAAGATGTATTTGTCGCGGTGTTAGATTCAGCCTATAATTATACATCTGACGTGCTTACGAAGCCTGGAAGGCGCCATATAAATTTACTTATATTTACATAATTTTGCATGTAATTTACGTAGGCAATAGGTGAATTTACGTAATAATTATATGAAGTTATAATTAGTATTATTATAAATATGTATGCAGTATTATGTAGTATAATACGCGTAATATTAGGATGTATAGGGCCTAGCATACGCTGTAAAACGTATTATGTACATTGGAATAAACAATGTTACCCCATGCATAATTTGCATATCTTGTTCCGTGCATTTATCCATTATCAATGATGTGGTTCGGGCCACCTTGATGGCACACCTTCTGTACGCTTTCTCTGCTTGGCCTGGCTTTGATAATTATTCTGGTCATCGCGCGCGTATTAACGCAGTAATACGGGATATGCCATAAAATGACATAAAATTATTTATATCCTATGCGAAAAATGAGGTCAAGTGAAGTCAAAAGCAACCGGTTCGTTGAAAATCGATCGGCGAAAAATGTTGTCTAAACTCTAAAATATTGCGTTAACTGTCGCATCGAAATTTAAAACGTTCATAATAATCTCGGAAAGGGGTTACAATTTTTGGAGCGTGCACCCCCCTTCCATGTTTGTTTTCGCTTGCTATGAAATATTCTTGGAAAATTTCGGAGGAATCGGTCGAGTTCATCAAAAGTTTTTTTATAAATTTTTTACTTATTATACATTCATTATATAAGCTTACATAGATTACATCTTTGCAGCGGTTCTAATCTTTTGAATAATTAATGTATTAGAAACCTTGAAATTGACATTCGCAGATGCTATATAAGCGAGCAGCTCGACAACTTTGAAAATGAACTTTCGGATTCTTTGAATTTGCGACAAGGATATTTTCGCGCTCTTGAGCGGGAAAGTTGCGGCGAAAATCTGACAGGTTTGCTTTTAATTTGCAAATATATTCAAAATGGAAAAAATAACAACAAAAGAAATCGACCACTCAATACTTCGTCTGATTCGTCTAACTTGAGTGACGTTTCCGTAGACAAGATTACTGAAGAGACGAACTTGGGCGTGGTCGCAACAAACACAGAACAAGACAACACAGAAATGACGCATACAACTTCACAACAAGAAATATCCAAAATCCGAAATTCAACAAATATAGAAGATAGAAATCCAGAAATCGATCCAACTTCCTGTTCGACCGTTCCCTTGCTGGCTGGCACGACTAATCTACAAAGCGACTACATTGCACCGGAAAACTGCCGGTTCGAGTCTTACTTCGAGAGTGTGGCTAGACGAAGATCCCGGTCAATGGAGAATTCCTCGAATCGGATGGCGGATATTGAAAACAGAGAAAATACGAAGAAATACACAAGAGCGAACTTTCTGAAGGAGAATCAACTACCAGAGAAACAGTTTCATCGCAGCGACGAGATTTACATGGATGGTGAACGTCATCGAAATGGACACCGGAAAAAACACGATCTGCTTCTCTGCTTTCTTTTGTACCGTAAATGCCACAGTTTAAAAGGTGTGCAATAATTTCACAGATTGTGCATTTTATTATAGCACCCCGAATAGATTTTTACTTAGAAGCGATCCCGACTACAGCGCAGACACTGAATCGGAGTTTCACACCGACGAAGCGTTGAGCAATTGCGACTGAAGGACTTGTCCAAGGTCTCTACGCGGCGGTTTGAGGTGGATTCGAACCTCGAACCTTCCGGCAGCAAGCAACGAACATACCCACTACACCACCACGCCCCACGATATACAGATTAGTATCAAATACAGAGTAAGCTTACACACTGTAGTAGCAATGGCAGTCTCAGTAAAACGACGCTGTGTAACAACAAAGATCTTTAGCATTCTTCTCCTCCTCCTTTTTTTAACTTGGGACTGGCACTCTAGGGTCCGAACCGAAAATGGCGGAGTCAATCGCATAGCGACAGCGAGACAACGTAATCGATGTACCGCAAAACTCTTCAACTTATTATTATTATTATTCCAAAGTTTAACGTCGTCCTATGACATCAATGGCCGTTGACGACAATATAGAAAATACACAATGCGACAAAAACAAATTTCTAGCATCCTAAAACACTATCAACAGGTGTCCGAATGAAGATTCACAATTTCAACAATGTTCAATCAGTAACATCTTAATTAAGAGAGTAAATTGTTCATCTTACATTTTCCGTGCTCATAGATTATGATAACAGGATCATCGAATGCAATTTAAGTTTGATATAACTCTTCAACTGTTCTTAAGCGGCGATTCTTAAGCGGCGAATGTTATCATTAACAGAGGTGTGTATTTGGTCATCGTTATCAATCAACCAATCAATCAATCGATCGATCGATCGATCGATCAATCGTTCAATCAATCGTTCAATCAATCAATCAATCAATCAATCAATCAATCAATCAATCAATCAATCAATCAATCAATCAATCAATCAATCAATCAATCAATCAATCAATCAATCAATCAATCAATCAATGGATATGCTTTATTGATTACCGACTATACAACGCTCGGCTGTTAGGGAAGTACTTTTTGTCCCATTTGCTCGTACCTCCATCATGCAGAGTCGTGCTTTTTCTGTGGTTGGCCCAGTGGTATGGAATGCCCTCCCACTTGAGCTGTGCCTGTTCCCTAGATCACTCTCTGACACATTATATAAGCACTTAAAAACTGTTCTGTTTGTCCGTACTGGAGTCGGGAGCGCCTCTGAGTAGTTTCCTTGAAGAGGCGCTATATAAATACTCGAATGAATGAATGAATAGTATGACAGAGGTGCAGCGAACATTGGTCCACAGTATCACTATTATTTGGAAAAAAGAAACTTTTTTTGTCCATACATGGAAGTTAACTTTTAAACAAATTTAAAGGCATTATATTAGTTTACGTCAGCAAGGACTTCCGTCTGCAATTTAAGTGTCACAAGAATTCAATGATTTTAATTTCTCATTTTCTTGTTAAACCAAAGTTTAAAATATAAAATGTTCGTTGTAGATTAATTTTACATAATGTTTACCAGTGATATTTTATTTGCAGATTGAAGTGAAATTGCATAAAAGAATTTTATTCTGAAATTGCAGCACAAGGTGGATTAAAAGCAAAATAGTAATGCTCTTTTCAAAAAATTTCACACTCCCGCTATTTTTCCCCGATGTCTTCATTGTGTTATCTATGTAGGAGGCCAAAGTAATTAGACACCCAAAATAGTGATCTAGTTCTGTTATATACACTCCCATTCATTTATCGGTGCAACTCAGAATATAGATTTCTTGCAACTTTTAGTATGTTCATCACCAGACCTAAGACACCAGAAAATCGTCATAAAACGTTTTCTTGCAATTTTTTTGGGGTCATGTCGCAGATTGACCCGACTATAAGTCAAATGCAGCACTATGAACTATGTGTGGTTCTTAATAATCAAAATACTGTTTAAAAAGTTCATTAAGGACGATAGAAATCACAATGGCCCGTGTACTATAATATTATTGTTATGCAGACACTCGACCATATCTGATTTTCATAAATTCTATTGATTTTTTAAATTTTCTCTCATAATTTCTTTAATTGCAACTGGCCACCGTATGTGAACAAGGGTTCAATAAAATTATTGTAATATTATTATAATTACGCAGCATTCATAATATAATAATATTGCTGTATGTTGTGTTGCACAAAACATATGTACATACATGTACGCATGTGTATTGTGATTTTTTGCTATAGTTTTACAATAATCACTTCTTTGTCGTTAATTATGTGTGTGCATGTAAGTGTGTGCGTGTGTGTGTGTGTGTGTGTGTGTGTGTGTGTGTGTGTGTGAGGTGTGTGTATCGTTGTATGTATGTATGTTCTTGTGTGTATGCGTGTTCGTGTGTACGTCTGCTAATGTACGCGTGTGTGCATGACACTGCATGTGTTTATGGTATTGTCTGTATGTATGATTATAATACATGCCTGTGGATAAATATTATGTGTGTAATAATGTCTTATGGGCTCTGGAAATTTTCTGCTAGCAATCGTAAACTCAGTATTGGGGAAAGATTTAGTTAGGCATCGTTTCGGCGGTGCTTTGCTGGATGTCTGCGCTTATTCGTCTGGCGGATTAATCTACTGCTATGGGCGATTCATCCGCCGTTGTGATTCGGTCGATGTCGGCGGCGGATTAGCTTCCTTCAGTTGAGTTGTAATTCGGCTCGGACGAAAAGATAATGCGTGATGTTGTTGATGCTCTCTGACTGCTGTGGTTGGCGCTGTCGGTTGCAGATGGTGGTGATGTTTGGGAACAGGGTGGATAGGGAAAGAGGAAGAGGGAGATGGAGAGAGAGGGAGAGGAAGAGAGAGAGAGAGAGAGGGGGAGAGGAAGAGGGAGGGGAGCAATTGCGAGTGAAGAACTTGCTCAAGGTCTCTACACGGTGACTTGATGTTGATTTGAACCAGGAACCCTTCGGCTCCAAGGCACCCGAACCCACCACTACTCCACCGCGCTCAGTACACACTGGGCTTAGTGTGAGGTAAGGCCATTCGCAGCCACGAGATATTTAAAAAAATACTATGATCGTATTAAATTGCTTAAGACTATCAACAGTCATGCTCTGGTAGTCCAGGTCAAGGCTTGCAAAAAGGGGGGTGGCGGCGCTAACCATCTTTATTATTATAAATACGGTGTCTTTAAACAGTGAAATCTGTAGACACCTTTAAAATGTTTTTGACGGATGTTATATAAGCAAAATCCAGTTAAAAATATAGATTGGTTAATCCTCGAGTGTTATCTGTTGCACGGAAATTAGATAATAGCATAGAAAAGAAATAAGCAGTAGTTACATAAATGATAACACTGAATAAATTGGTAAGTTTGAAAACAACGGGAAGATAAGTATGAAACCGTTGAAGATTTGGTGGGCGTGGAATGCAAGTTGGAATGTGAGAATTTCAGAAAGTTATTTAAATAGAGTAAAATATTCATGCGTGTGGTAAAGTTTTTCCAAATAAGTTTCGTTCAAATAAGAAGCTATGTTTTGTGGCAAACAACAGTGAGGTGTTGTTAAGATAAGACAAAAATATTTTTTAGTTCACCAATTGCTATCCGCATTTTGGCGCACGGACATGGTAATAAACGTGCATCACCTTTAATAACAGAGCAAGTAAACAGTCAAATGTTTTATAATAACACACACACAATCATCCTATAATATAAATGTGTTCCTATGACGACCAACTATTTGCACTGCACTTGGTTTATACAGCATGAATATCCATTTAATTTCAAACTAACAAAGCGCAGTACGACTACAATCAGTAGTTAACGGATGATAACAAGTTATTAACGGATGATAACAAGTTATTAACGGATGATAACAAGTTATTAACGGATGATAACAAGTTATTAACGGATGATAACAAGTTATTAACGGATGATAACAAGTTATTAACGGATGATAACAAGTTGTTAACCGATGATAACAGGTTATTAACGGATGATGATAAGTTATTAACGGATGATAACAAGTTATTAACGGATGATAACAAGTTGTTAACCGATGATAACAGGTTATTAACGGATGATGATAAGTTATTAACGGATGATAATAAGTTGTTAGCGGATGATAACAAGTTATTGCCGGATGATAAGTTATTAACGGATGATAATAAGTTGTTAGCGGATGATAACAAGTTATTGCCGGATGATAACAGGTTAATAACGGATGATAACAGGTTATTAACGGATGATGACAGGTTATTAACGGATTATAACAAGTTATTAACGGATGATAACAAGTTGTTAGCGGATGATAACGAGCTATTAACGGGTGATAACAGGTTATTAACGGATGATAACAAATCATTGCAGGAATCGAATTTAACTGTTGGCAGTCATGCAAGGCGTTGATCACGTCCTACTTCTCAAGTTAGCAACGTCGTCTGCCGAATGGAAGGTTGAGTGGACCTTTTAGTGGATGGTAGAGGGAGGCGATCTCCCATCCGCGCGCTCTATGTGCCCAAGCGTTTAAGTATCTCCAAACCGTTTAAATTCGATGAAGAATCCTTGTTAAATATGATTTCCTCGTTTTGTTGTCCCCCCTACATGTACGGATATTAAGATCGCATTGATCCTACTATTAACTATTGGCACGCGCACAACTAAAACCAAATTGCACATGCCGGTTAGTACTTTTCTCCAACCCAAACCCTCATCTTTCTAATGGGCCCCAATGCATGTGTACTATTAGTAGTCTATTACACTGACTCATGACTTTTTATCACGTGCATCCTACAAGAAAAAATTAATAGCATGTTAACTGTGATTATAATTATGCAAATAGAATGGACAAAATAATAAGCTTTCTGTCCGATCTGTCACCATCAAATTAAATTTGACAAAAATAGACTAATTACAATGTACTAATTAAAGAGGGTTAAGTTCTTTCCTTTACTTCTTGGAACGTAGGCTACAACTTTACCAGTCACTTATAGTTTCCGTCCACATCGGCAGTAATTAAAGGTTTTTGCGCCAATAACTCATTATATATAGGACCATTTATTACCTCTATGAAGGTGTCCAGTAGAAAAGAAGGAAAAGAGATGACGAAACCAATTAGCGGTGAGAAGGTTGAGAGGGTAAAGGAGTTTTGCTATCTCGAGAACTTGATCACAAAGGATGCGAATTGCTGCAGGGAGGTCAGGAAGCGATGGGAAAGGAGGCGTTCACGAGGAGGAGAGAGCTGTTTAGAGGAGTAATGAGTAGAGACCTCAAGAAGAGGCCGATCAAGACGCTGATATGGGGTAGGACTCTGCATGGATCTGAAGCATTGACTTGGGAGAAGGGAAGACTTCAAGCGGTTGTAGACTTTCGAAATGTGGGTATGGCGGAGGATGGAAAGGATTTAGCTGGACGGAGTAACTCTAACGAGCGAGAAGGTTTCATGGATGGTGGGGGAGGAAAGAGCGCTAATCGCCACAATAAGGAAGAGAAAAAGAAACTGGATTGGACATCACATTTTGAAACTAGACACCTTATGAGGGGAAGAATAGAGGGAAGAATGGAGAGACGTAAAGGAAGAGGAAGACTGATGAAGATGATAACGACGACGACGACGACTACGACGACGACGACGATGACGACGACGACGATGACGATGGTGGTGGTGGTGATGAGGATGATGATGATGATGATGGTGGTGGTGATGGTGATGGTGATGATGATGGTGATGGTGATGGTGATGGTGATGGTGATGATGATGATGATGATGATGATGATGATGATGATGATGATGATGATGATGATGATGATGATGATGATGATGATGATGATGATGATGATGATGATGATGATGATGATGATGATGATGATGATGATGATGATGATGATGATGATGATGATGATGATGATGATGATGATGATGATGATGATGATGATGATGATGATGATGATGATGTCGAAAGTGACTAAGCATGTTTTTATTTTAAAATTGTGAGTACTGCTCTCACTGTTTACCTCGACTTTATTAACCTATAATAACTGTGTTGATATGAGGTTTACCATATACTATAGAGAAAATCACAATTCAATTAAACATCCCATCTTACAGACTCTGCTTCTATAGTAAAGGATGATTTGCATTGCTTTCCTACTACCACTGGTTTGAGATTAGCAACTTTACCAGTATCTTAGTTTCTGTTGAGGGCAGTTATGTTCTTCAAGTTGTTTACGGTACCAAAAACTGCTCCTATAATGCATCGGTATCAACGTTTTAAAGGTGTCTACTCGTTTTCATTTTCAGAGTCTATAAAAATTATCTACATCTATGGACTCCCACTGTGCTTACCTAATCGGCTGCTTTGAATTGCCATATGAAATGCTATAGAACAGATTTGATTCATTTAATCATTCAATTCTCCTGTATTGGACCAAGCACAATGTTCGTTATAGCTTGCAACAGTTGAATAATCTGTATAAGTATAATCCTCTTGTTGTGCTGTTGCCATTATAAGCTTAATGGAGGAGAAACTCGCCCGAAGGGAATAAACCTACTAAGTGGGGCCTATACACAAAGATCATAATATTATTGACAATTCTTAAGTAGCCTACTAACATTTATGGCTATTATGGAAATATAGCATGGGAATCCAGAAAATGACTGCACTGTGCTACCTTCCAATCGCTTTAAATCAGATAAATAAATAATGTGTGTGTGTGTGTGTGTGTGTGTGTGTGTGTGTGTGTGTGTGTGTGTGTGTGTGTGTGTGTGAATTTCTTATATTGCCCCTTCAAGACTACTGTTCAGAAGCGCTCCCAACTATATCGCGGACACTGAATGTGTCGGTTCCGTTTTAAGTGCTGGACAATGAACCCCTGATAATTTAGAATAGGAAACTTGAGGACTAAATGTATTTTAAAATTATTCTCAGGTCAATGACGTTGGATTGAAAATAATGTGGTTAGTATTCGAGATACTAAACGAAAGTTTATTGATTTTTCAAACAGTCATTATCTAATTCTCTATTTGCTATTTTAATTTATTGATCATAAGAGGCATGTGAGTGGAAAGAGTTGCAGTCAACTGCAGATATAAAATAGTGAAGAAGAGAAACTGAGTTGGGAAGATCCTTGTTGTATATAAAGAAGAGTAGAGGCATATAGGAAACTCCGCCACTGGTTGCACTCGGCCAGTGCCAGTCCCAAGCCTGGATAAAGGAGGAGGAGGAGTCGCTAATGGTCGTTGTTACCACACAGGGACGTTAAACTGCAAAATAAAACCACCACCACCATGTAGGGAACCTTGCATATCAAAAGTCATATTACTATGTTGTGAACTTGATAGTTTGCCATAGGATTCAATGCGTTTGTAAGTGCGTGCGGAGGTGAGTGCTTGCACGAATGAATATATATTATATATACATTGATATATATATATATATAAATAAATATATATACATAATTACATATATATATATATATAAATAATTTGTGTGTGCGCGTGCCATATATATACTGTGTGTATTTATGTTTGTGTGCATGTCTATGTGTATAATAATTGTGTGACTGTATGAGTGCATGTGTCATCCCGTGTGTATGCCTGCGTGTTTGTCTGCTTCCGTTCGTCTGCTTGTCATCGTGAGTACGTCTGGTGAGGATCGTCATCAAACACAATTAGCGCAACTCTTCTGACGCCACCTTGCGTTAATAGGCTGGCGCTTGTCGCTACGTCACATCCGGGACGCCATCTTAACAGATGCAGACGACTTCCGGTCGTCGTCTGACGTCGACAGATGGCGACGGGATTATTCGTTCACTCGGTAGATATGGATCATGCCGTCGAGACTGATAAGGGTTAACTGCACGGTGTGGTGTAAGATTTTGACTTTACATCGCTCTGTAGACACTATAATGTTCTTTATTGGTGATTGAAGATGAGATATGCGATGTATAATGATAAGGTGTCTATTGTCACATGCTTTACAAGGTATTCGAGTATTCCGACACACTTCAGTGGCCCAAGCGCCCACAGGCGGAGTCATGACATATCTCGGAGGGTCACCTTATTGGAGGGAGGATTCTAATAGTGGCATAAAATGAAAATGTTGTCTTGATACATTTCCTTTTTTATATTATTTTGACTTTCTCACAAGAACAACGTCCATCCATCTAAATGGCTTCGCTGCCTTTGTTATAATTAGTCTTATCGAACACGAAAATAATGCAAGACTTTGGACACATTTTACTTGCAGCCAGGGTTTAAAGTGTGCCTGCACGGTCATGGATGGCGTCCATGCACTTGTTTTAAAATCTGAATGCCGTCAAGCCACTTATTGGCGACCACAGACTGGAAAGGTAAGGGACGTCCAGGCACTTCTTTTGGAGGGGGCGTCCAGGCACTAGGTCTTATTGATATTTTCCCACACTTTAGGCATTGCTTGCAGCTCAAATCCTATTTTTAATAGAAAAATAAAATCATCGTCACCTCAGTGTGGAGTTTTTTCCAACTCATCTACATCCGTATGATTCGGCTCCGCTATACGGCGCTATTCAAATCGTCTTATTGAAAAAAAATAAGTAGCCTATTACAATTAGACAAATCTAGTAAGATTCACGTTGCCCTCGTTTCATAAGGTTATGGATTGCGTGTAGTGGGAAGTTAATTCCATCAAGGCGACGCAAGCGATGATTTAACATTATTTTGTAGTTTAGGCTTCGTATATATAAAGCGGATGAGAACCTTAAAAGAGGTGTCGCAGAGATAGCTCCAGCTCACGTCATCAGCAGAACATTGTGTTGGTCGTAGGCTCACCTCCGGAGTTGAACTCTAGGGTCATAGATAAATTTTTTATTACAAACTTAAAGGAAAAGCTGTTCCATTCAGGTGACCTCAACCAACAATTTAAAAAGACTCTTCCATTAGAAGTGGGGCGCACAGTGGTGTAGCGGGTATGTTCGTCGCCTTGCAGCCGAAGGGTTGCAGGTTCGAATCAGCCTCAAGTCACCGCGTAGGCACCTTGAACAAGTCCTTCACTCGCAATTGTTCAGCGCTTCGGCGTGAAACTCCGATTCAGTGTCCGCTCTGTAACCGGTAGTCCGGTAGCGCCTCTGAGTAGGGAGCTGAAGGGGCGCAATAACAAGCGCGCATAAAAGAGTTTGAAACTCCATTGCATGTAAGTAAAGCTGACGACCTTTGAAAAGGTGGACGAGGTTCTTTTGTAGCAGCTCGCATGGTGTCGCTCCATGTCCGGAATTGATACATACAGTAGCAATTAGCTAGTAGTATAGTATTTGCAATTTAATGTCACTGTGTGGTAACAAAGACCATTACTGGTCCATTAGCGACGCCCTCCTCCTTTATCCAGGCTTGGGACTTGCACTGGCAGAGTGCAACTAGTGGCGGAGTTTAGCAATTAGCTGATACCTAATTTCGAGTTTGAACATTACTCTGCTGTATGCGGTTGTCCAAAGTTTCCAAAAACGGGCAGGTGCTAGACCGAAGAAGCGCGGATATCCCAGTGCTGCAATAAACACCCGTTTTATGGTCGAAAGCCGCGGATTTTATGACAAACTATCGTCACATTCATCGAGGGGAAGATAAACCTCCATTTCGAATGGGAAGGAAGCCTCAATATGGCTTAAGAAGAAAGATGGCGGTAGTGAAAGTCAGGGATCTGGAGGGAACGAAAAGGAAGAACGAAAAGAATTATGTTAAGTCTCTATGTGGAACTTAATGGTGGAAAGATGGGACTATGGATGGTAAGGACACAATGGGGGATGGAAGAGATGAAATGTAAGAATCCTAAAGATAGAATATACAGATGGAAAATAGTTTGTGACGATAGAATTGTGGCTGGAAAAAATGGGATCTATGAGAGGTATACAGGTGGAGCTTAAGGATGGAAAAATGGTATTCTAAACGATAAAAATAAAATTGAGGCAGGAAATGGTGGATTTCAAGTATGACAATTGATAAATACGTAATTCAGTGATGAAAAATAGACCTTAAGATGCTGAAGACGGTTGAGAGTAAAATAGATTAAATTAATGCTGGCAAAGATAAAATATTGTTAGGAACCTGTTAGATGAATTCAAGGATGAAACGAATGCGATTTTGATGAACAGGTTAAATAAACTTCAACTGGTGTTGAAAATAATTCTATGCGAATCGAATCTTAATCTTTATCGTAGCCTAATCGTTATCTTTAACTGGATCTTGATCGCAATATTTCTTAATCTTAAAAACTAATTGTAATTGTGATGGAAACTATGTCCATATATTTCGTTATCATGGAACAATAGATCAAAACTTTCACGGAGGCGGTGAAAATATCTTTTAAAAAATAAAAATAAAAAGATCCTATAGACTATAATGACAAATCTAACAGGAATGTAACTCACAGGCGATGCTATTTTAAAGGCGCTGTGCTAAATACCTCGAATACTCTGTGATGTAATACGCCAAAGAATGTTTTGCCGTCGCCGATTGCAGCGACCTCTGCTGTCGTAATCTATATCCTCCTCCGTCCTAAATGTAGAAACCCCGCCACTGTTGGTCGTTGGGAGTGCCAGTCCGAAGCCTGGATAATGGAGGAGGGTGACACTAATAGTTTTTTTTTATTACACGCATGAAGATTGACGTTGGACTGACACTGCTGCTACGGTACCGTACTATAACTTGATTGTCTTAAAATTATGATGCAAAACAAAATGAACGGTGAAACGGCACGGTGATTACTGTGGCACAAACTCACATGCGCGTAAATCGGATGTTCAGTTTGAACACCTCTTTTAAGATGTATTAAAATCCTATTAATACCGCAAACACCTCAGCATGTTGATGCAGATAATGAAGGTCAGGTTGTCTTAGATACTTAGACTTAAAGGATAAGCCTAGAAATCGCAGGAAAATATATATTCATTTCACGTAAATATCAACGACCATAATGTCATGGATGTCCTTAATGAAGATTATTATGTATATCTTTATTTTCCCGTTTCTATAGAACCCTTCAAGCTTTCTACTCAGAGGCGCTCCCGACCACAGCGCGGACACTGCATCATAGTTTCAGGCCGAAACGCCAGAGCAATTGCGAGTGAAGGACTTGCTCAAAGACCGGACACGGCGGCTTGAGGTGGATTCAAACCTGCAACATTTCGGCATACCCGGGTGTGGTGGTGTAGACTGTAGAAGGCATGTTCGTTACACACTGCCAGTGCAGGTCCCATATAGGGCTAAAGGAGAGGGTTATGCTATTGGCCTTTGCTGCTACCCAGTGCTGAGACCATTCCTATTGTGTTATGTATATGCCTAACCAAATTGATGGTCTTCGATGCCAAAATGAATTAAACCCTCTAAAATTACTTCCGAAATAAAGGTTTTTAAAATATGCCTAGACATGAGAAAAACCCGAGACTTGAATGGAGACTATATTTTAAACTAACAAAATGCATCTAAACGAGAAAAAATAGACATGAAGGAAAGAAAAGTAGGAAAAGGATATGTTGAGTGAGGTTTAAACGGAGTAGAGGAATTAAAAATAAAAAATTGCGAAGATGACTAAGTTTAGTGTCACTGGTCATTTCATTACTTGCCAGGAGCGAGGGACATTGAAGCAGACCTAGTGAAGCTAGACCTACGACGGGGCCAGGAGACTATTTTGAGAGAAAAAACCGAAAGACATGGGCGGAGTTTGGTTTCCGTTCTTGGAGGGGCTAAAGCCTTCTTGGGTGGATGGGGCTAAGCCCGGGAAAAGATATCATTTGCATGGTGACAAAAATGAATCTGGGTCTTCTTGGTGGGGGGTTTTAACCCCCCCCCCCCTAGCCACTGATAAACTCCGCCCATGCCGAAAGAACATAGAAATTACTAAAACTATGAAGCGTTACAAAGCACAATATCATACATTTGAAACTGCGCCACATAATTCAACAATGCAGTCCATTGTTTGCTTTCTTTTATGCTTTCTGTTACGGGCTCGTCATTGTTGGCAGCTGTCATTGTTGTTTCCACCGGTTAGCTTATAAACCATTCACAGAAGCGGACCCGTCTTGTTGACCGTCCGACGACCGGCTTTCCCGTTAAGTAAACCGACCCGACACAACTATACTGCACAGCTGCCGTTGTATTGATTTTGCCAATCAACGCTGACTTCCGATGGTTATTATACGTTGAACCAACTGTGGCCAGCGACAGTTTCCAGGTCATTCGCTAGATGGCGAAGCGGTCGCGTTGCCACGGAGGTTGGTGAACATTTCATTCGCCAGGTGGACGCAGATGCAACCGATTCGATTGGCGCCCATGCATGAAATGTTAATTATTGGAAGATTTATGATTTCTTTGTAAAACGCACGATTTCGTGATTAAAGAAGTCCGTTATGCGATGAATGAAATAAAATGAATCGGTAGCGACCATTTCTTAGCGATCAATTCTGTTGCTACTAAAACTCTGTTCTAACTTGTTGCGGCTTGCGGATAGCTAATAGGCCTACTCGACCACCGAACCACCACAGACTACTCTCACGGACAACCCTTCTGACTCAACGCAGCGCTCGTGAATAAGCTGGTGTTCCGCGTTTAACCTTCGAGTAGCGCTTTATAAATTTCTAGTTTACGATTAGGATATATTTTTAGTGTTACCTCATGTTTTAGTTTTAACTATTTCTTTATTAGTCTCAAATTGGTCTCTTAGTTATTATCTAGTTTAGTCAATTCCGCTTCATGGTATCTTAGGATTTCCTGAGCCTGTCTCAATCCAGAATAGAGGAGAATGGTTCCGCAGTGGGCTTCTAACCCCCACGCCCCGGGTGAAAAAAATAAACATAGGTTACGGAACATGAACTGCGCGACAAATCCAGTCATCAAGTGTCATTGGAGGAAACTGAAGAACTGGCAATGGGAAAAAACTGTTGCTATGAACAAACCTCACCAGTTCGCTAAAAGTTATTACCTCCAACAGAAATGTTGCCCAGACTAGAGCCTGATGAACAATTCAATATAAAATATTTGTGGAATAATTAGAAATTTTAATTATTACCAAATTTTAAACCGTCCGTCCCACATAACTTATGTATGTGATAGTGATCCACAGACGGGGTATAGGCCTAATAGAAACTGGCACAGTTATCATATGATTGTTTCAGTGCGGTTTCCTCAGTTCGGTTATTGCGCCCTAGTTAGACACCTTTACAATAGGGTTAAAGAACGCTATAATAAAAGCGCATGATGTCGCAATATAAACGTGGAGTCGACGCTGATATCATCTTCGTAATGGAAAAGAGTCGTTAAACCCATACATTTCACGATTTAACTGTTACCGACAAACCGCGTCTTCCTGATGCAATGACTAACTGAATCCGGGTAATTAAATTCTAGGTTTTTCGTCCCCCGACATGCACGACGCCGCTCCAATTCCGACCGTCTCACCCCGCCTTCTTCCATCGGGCCAAACCCGGTTCCACCTGGGGTGCACGGCAATGCACGTGAAATCTAGATTTCTCTCCCTAACCCAGCTCCCAACCGCCCCCCCTGCGGGGTTGGTTCGTCACCCTCTATTATAGGTTTTTCTGTCCCAATCCATCTCCCACCCCCCCCCCCTGCTGGTCTAGCCATCCACAATGTCCACAATCACTCAAGAGCGGAAATAGACCAGGCAGAGCAAATCGTTCAATTCACCAGCCATCTTGGTATGATCAATTTCCTTTGTTATTAGCTCTCAAGGCAGCGTCTCCAATATCAATTAGAGAGACCGAGTCGTGCCAATAAAGCGACAGCCATCCGAGTCTGGATCAGTAGAGGCCGCTAGGATCCCCTCGCTTCCAGAAGACATCAGATCTCGATAGAAAAACGCACCCTAGAGACGCTGGGAAAGGGCGGGAATATGCAGACGATCGATGACGTCGATCGATTGGCGGCAGAATGGACTTAGAGTACTGCGCGTGGATAGAGGCCTCTTCACTCTGTGTGTGTGTGTGTGTGTGTGTGTGTGTGTGTGTGTGTGTGTGTGTGTGTGTGTGTGTCACAGTGTGTGCTTATCTCTTTGTCCGCCTATCTCTTTGTCTGTCTGTGTCTGTTTGTCTGTCTCTGTCTGATTCTGTTGTCCACATATGTAAATGTGTATAATGTTTATCTACGTGTGCGTGTGCGTGTGCGTCTGGGTGTAGGTAAACGGTTTTTGTCTTCTTAACTTTCTGGGTCTCTCTATGCCTCTGTCTGCCTATATATATATATATATATATATATTTATATATATATATATATATATATATATATATATATATATATATATGCAGCTGTCTGTCAACTCTCATTCTCTAACCACCTGCCCATGACTGTCTCTATCTGTCCGTCAGTCCAGAGGCCTGTAAATCTCTGTTTTTGTTAGTGTCTTTGCTTGGCTGTCTATCTGTTCCAATGTAAGTCCGTGTCTGCCGTCTGTCTGTCTTTGTTTGTCTCTGTCTGTCTCTGTTTGTCTCTCAGTCTGTCTCTGTCTGTTTCTGTTTCCACATGTATGACATGTATCTGTTTATGTGTGCGTTTATCTGCATGTATATGGCGTTCATCTCCAGCTGTTTGTCAGTCTGTCTGACTGTGTGTGTCTGTTTAGGCCTCTCTCTGCTGTCTGACCGTCTAAATATATGTCTGCGTCTGTCTGTTTATGCATCTATCTGTCTGCATTTCGTGTCTGTCTGCCTGCCTGTCTGTCTATCTGTCTTGTCTACCTGCCTGTCTGTCTATCTGTCTGTCTGTCTGTCTGTCTGGCTGTCTGTCTGTTTGTCAATCTGTCTATCTGTCTGTTTATCTGTCTGTCTGTCTGTCTGTCTCTATACCTACATGTTTCGGTCTCTGTATATACCAACTGTCTGTCTGTACCGGTCTTCCTGTCTTTTCTGTACTG
This sequence comes from Lumbricus terrestris, assembly GCA_949752735.1. Classification (NCBI taxonomy): domain Eukaryota; kingdom Metazoa; phylum Annelida; class Clitellata; order Crassiclitellata; family Lumbricidae; genus Lumbricus; species Lumbricus terrestris. The sequence continues at coordinate 7,998,482 of OX457038.1, read as the reverse complement.
CTTCTGTTATTCAAATGTGTTCTGCCTGTTTTATCTCTATGTCTGCCTGTCTGTCCGTCTGTCCCCGTTGCCCATCTCCGTTTGCTATTGTTTTACTACTCCTTCTCCTTCTGGTTTTCTACTCCGTCACATCCTGTCGTGTTTCCCGTCTTCCCTTTTCTCCCTATATCCCCTCGCCGCTCCGACCAGTCCATCTTTCTTCCCGTCTCCGTTGCTTCCTCTCCCATCAAAATATTCCACCACGCCCATCCATTCCCTTCCCTCACAAATACACTGCACCCAACGCCATATTGTCCAATTTCCGACATATCAGCTCCGACAATCAATAGCCAGCCACGACTATCGATCGCACGGTTGGCTTTCCCCGGACTGCACCGCGAGCCATCGGCCGACTGCTCCACTGCACCTGAGAATGTCCCATGAGGATGTCGCTTTTGTTCTCAAGGAAAGCCGTAAAGCAACTAAATGTAAATAAAGCATTCTTTTCCCAAGCCGTATAATTTATTGAATGCGTTTTCCCAAGCCGTATATTTTACTGAATGCTTGTAGCCTATATTCGGCCGTAACGGTCGTCGTATCTTAGAGTCATAATTTTTCATTTGCATTATTAAGTTTGTCTGCTGTAGCTAATGCATTCTATACTGACACTCGATTTGTGTTCAGTTATTAAATATTTATTTATGTACCGCTGGAAATTGATGCGCATTTGTCCGGGGTTATCGGGAAAATATGTCGTTTTTAAGTCAGGGACTATGATAAGAGTTGGTTCTTGAACGTCTCTTAAAAAATTTTCATTTGCATATTATTATTAACGGAGAAATTCAACTTGGCAGTAAGGTTTATTTTATTTCTCCAAGGTTTAACGTCGTCGTATGACATCAAAGGCCGTTGACGACAATTTACAGCATATACAATGGAGTAAAAACGGAATTAATCGTGTCCAATATACATCATTCAATGTTGTTTTAACATAACGTTCCAATGTCATTACCGGTAGTGTTCATTGTGTGAGTGTTAGCTACCTATTACCCCTCTGGGCTTCCTTACTTGAACTCTCCTTGACTATGTGGGAGTTGAGGGAAGGGCAGGGCCTATTTAAAGGGCTACTACTGTGGGGGCTTGCTTCTTGTCGTGGGTCTACTCTGTGGTGTGTGTTCGACTCCTGTTGAGCGTGGCGTGTGGTTCGTGTTCTACGACGTTTGTCTTCTTCGATTGCCGTCCCACCTCGTTGGTGAACTGGCCTACATCCGTCTTCCTTTGGGCTCCGTTAGCCTGGTGTGTCTTCACGTCAGCTCTGTCGAATCAGCTGTATCGGTCGTACTTCATGTCAGCTTTGGGTAACGTTAACCTACTTCTTGTCAGACTGCTCTGTTATTGAATAAATCGATGTTATTTTACATTACGGACCTGAGTATTACTCATCATCTTCTAGACTAGAGCAAGTGAACCCAACAGATGGGGTCTCTCGGGATTTTTTTCACGATAATTTGAAATTTGCGTCAAAAAAGGGGCGTTGTTTCCGTGAAATTTAGCGAATAGTACGGTGGTAATTCCGTTGGAAAAGTGTTATATGGTGGTTGGCCGTGAAGACAGGTCAATGGTTGTTGTTTTTGGAGAATTAGGTCGGGAAAATTAGTGCGGGAAATTTCGACGTTTTGCGATATTGAGTTTTGCGAGTTTTGTAAATTTGGTCGAGACAGTTTTGAAGTGAGCTGTCGTGGGTGAATTTTTGCGCTGTGCGTTGGTCTGCACGTCGAATAGTCGACAGGGCGTAGAGGTAAAATGGCGTCGTTAGAGGAGGAGTTAATTCCTGAATTTGGGGATGTCAGAGACATACCAAGTGACACACTTCGACTGGTGAGTGAGACATATGGTGAGGAAGTGGAGGACGTGTCTAGGTCACAGGTGAGGAGAATGGCTATGAAACCATTGTCACCGAAATTGGGTAGTGCAGCTTGGAAACTTAAGGCACAGGCGAAGAAAGAGGAGGCCGAGTTAGAGCGCTTGCACTTAAAAGAGGACAGAGAGTGGGAGAGAGAGAAGGAGCGAATGAGATTCGAGGAGAAGAAAATGCAAATTGAAGCAGAGAGAGAGGAGAAGAAAATGCAGATTGAAGCAGAGGAGAATAAATTGAAGATTGAAGCAGAGGAGAATAAATTGAGGATTGCAGCAGAGGAGAATAAATTGAGGATTGAAGCAGAGAGAGAGGAGAATAAATTGAGGATTGAAGCAGAGGAGACGAAAAGGAGATTTGACATGGAGGAGAAACGAATGAATATGGAATTTGAGAAGCAGAGATTAGAAATGGACGGACGGAGAATAGAAGGAGGTGGTGCTGTCGAACGACCAGCGCATGGAAATGAGGATTTGCGTTTTGGGGCAGCTCTGAAATTTGTGCCAAAATTTGATTCGGCCGATATCGAACATTATTTTGCGGCGTTTGAGCAAGCAATGACGTTGCATCAAATTCCGATGGGAAAATGGTCGTCCCTCCTACAGCCACAGTTGTCGGGGAAGGCGGCGAAAGTTTTTGCGGCTTTATCGTTGGAGGAGTGCGTCCAATATGATATTGTGAAGAGTGCGCTATTGACGGCGTACGAACGTATTCCGGAATTTTATCGAAAGAAATTTCGGGGGTTGCGAAAAGAACCGAGGGAAACGTATGCGAATTATGCATTTCGACTGCAGAGTCCTTTTCAGAGATGGATTGAGGGTACAAACTCGTGGGCGGAGTTAGCAAAATTTAAAGAGGTAATTCTCATGGAGCAGTTTGTACAAGCGTTACCTATTGAAGTACACAGGTGGCTGATAGATAAGAGTCCTGATACTGTGGCAAGTGCTGCACGTTTAGCGGATGAATATGCAGTGTTATACAAGCAGGGGCCGAACCATTATTCTGGGGGGTTCCGCAGGGATTTTTTCGACCGTACACGAGGATTCTCATCTGATGAAAGTGAGAAGAAAGATGTATGGGAGCGTCAAGGCGTGGGGTACAAGGATGGTACGCGTCGTGATACAAATTGGGGTCGACGTTCGCCTCAAAGAGGAACGTATGGGTTTAATAAGCCTGTGCGGGAAAATGATGACGTCACTGGTTTTGGGGAACCGGTCACGTGCGCATTTTGTAGAGCGCCAGGTCATACGAAGGCCAGTTGTTGGAAATTAAAACGAAAGGAGGGGACTCAAATGGAAAATTGGAGGGGTGCGAAACCTGTGGGTTTGGTTCAGACTGTTTCGGCGCCTGTTAAACCACAGAGTTTTCCGAAGCCAATTGAATCTGTTGATAAACTGTATGCACCATTTTGTGTGTTTGGATGTGTAATTGATGATGAGGGTGCACGAAAGGAGGCGGTATTCTTGAGGGACAGTGGAGCGCTGCAGTCTTTGGTGTCTAATGAATGGTTGAATGAGCATGAGTTTGTACACATGAATGAAACGAGATTACTCAGAGGTATATCTGGTTCTATTGTGGAATGTCCTCTGGTGAAAGTGAATGTTGATTGTGCATTTGTTCAAGGTGAGGTGTTATGCTGTCTAATGAATTCACTTCCAATGGCGGGGGTGCATTGCATTGTGGGTAATGATACAGCGCTGGCAGGACAGGTGTTGGAGGTCGCGGTGACGACTCGTGCACAGGCTAGAGCACATGCAGTGAGACAGAGTGAGAGGGAGACGGCGGTGTGCAGTGAAGCGGCGCCCGAGCAGTCGGAGATAGTGGGTCAAAGTACGGAGTCGGCCGACCAAGAGCGAACGCCAGGTGAAATAATTGACAGACAAGTTGAACGAATGAATTTCGATGAAGGCGACTTATCGAGTTTATTTGCAGCGACAGAATCTGTTGTGACAGAAAGATCGGAGCTATATGTTAGCCGACAGGAATTAATATTGCGCCAGCGCCGGTGTCCTGAATTGAGACCATTGTATGCACAAGTAGACGAGACGGTGTCTGTCGGTGGGCGTGTACAACCGTATGCGTTGGTGGACGAGGTCTTGGTGCGTCGATGGGAGGAGAAGTGTACACCATTAGGAATGGGTGTGGTACAAATAGTTGTGCCTCGTGACTTACGACAGAAGTTGTTGCATGTGGCCCATGATATACCAGCGGCTGGGCATTTGGGTACTAGAAAGACACTGGATCGGTTGACGAAGCATTTCTGGTGGCCTCATGTGAATCGAGACGTTCGTGAGTATTGTCGTTCATGTGATGTGTGTCAACGCTTAGGCAAAGGAAACAGAAATTATAGGGCGCCCATGGTCAGTATGCCTGTAATGGAGGAAGTGTTTCAACGCTTGGCAATGGATATCGTAGGCCCATTGAGTGTATGTGAGGGAACGGGGAATAGGTTTATTCTCACGGTCATTGATTTGGCTTCCCATTTTCCATTTGCGTTTCCGTTGAAGAATCATACGGCGCAGGATGTGGCTAAATGTTTGTGTGAAGTTTTTTCGCTTTTCGGATTTCCGAAAGAATTGTTATCTGATTGTGGCTCAGAATTCATGTCTGATTTGATGCAAGTGTTTGTGCATGAATGTGGTATTGTGCAGTTGAAAACTAGTCCTTATAGACCACAAACGAATGGCTCGTGCGAACGCTTTCATCGTACTATGAAAGATATGTTGAAGGCGTTGGCTGAAACATATCCGGGTTCTTGGGATGCAATGTTGCCGTGGATCTTGTTTGCATATAGAGAGGTTCCGGTACAGGGTACTGGCTTTTCTGCTTTTGATTTGATGTATGGCAGAGATGTGCGTGGCATGTTGCAATTGATGAAGGAAGAATGGTTGGCGAAAGATGTTGTACATGAAGTGTCTGGCAAGAACGTGATTGACTATGTTTTACAATTACGTGAACGTATGCGTGTTGGATTGAAACTTGCTGGTGAAAATGCTGTTGATGCGAAAAGTAAATCGAAGCAACTGTATGATAAGCAGTCACGTGCTGTGTCTTTTGAGGAAGGTGAAAAGGTTTTACTCTTGATTCCGTTGGTGGGTAAACCTTTACAGACCAAATATTGTGGACCGTATGTGGTTGTACGTCGACTTGGTCCGGTCGATTATTTAGTGAGTACCCCGGATCGAAGAAAAACGGAACGGGTGGTACATGTGAATCTGATGAAGCGATATGTGGATCGTATGGATGTGGTGTATGAGCGACCGAATGAGGAGGTGGTGGCTTCTGTGTTGGTGGTAAATCCGGATGTGAGGATGAATGATGTGACTTTAGAGGATAAGGTCTTACAATGTGAAGTGTCTGCTGAATGTCGTGCGGAATTGCGGGATGTTTTGCATGACTTTGCACATGTGTTTAGTGACGTACCGGGTAAAACATCTATGGTGTCTCATAGAATTGATTTGGTTGAAGGTGCTCGCCCTGTTCGACAATACCCTTACAGGTTAAATCCTGAGAAAATGGCGAGGGTGGATAAAGAGGTGAATCAGTTGTTGGAAGCGGGGATAATAGAGGAGTCCGAGAGTCCGTGGGCAGCTCCGATTGTCTTGGTGCCTAAGCCAAACGGTACAGATCGTCTTTGTACAGATTTCAGGAAACTGAATGGATTATCTGTTCCGGATCCATTTCCTATGCCACGGGTGGAGGTGTTAATTGATCGAGTGGGTCAGTCACGGTTTATAACAAAGCTGGATATGACTAAAGGTTACTGGCAGATCCCGATGCATCCGGAGTCAGTTCCGTTAACTGCGTTTGTCACCCCGAAAGGGCATTACCAATGGAAATACATGAGTTTTGGCCTGAAGAATGCTCCGGCTTCGTTCTCAAGGTTAATTACGAAAGTGCTGAATGGATTGAATGAGTTTTGTGATGCTTATTTAGACGACATCATCATTTTCAGCTTAGCATGGTCGGATCATTTGGTTCATTTGCGAAAAGTGTTATCTCGAATAGCTGATGCTTGTTTAACTCTGAATCTGGCTAAATGTGTCTTTGCTAATGCGTCTGTGGATTTCTTGGGTCATCACATTGGGATTGACGGAGTTCAGCCAAGGTTGAAGAAGGTGGAAGCGGTGTTGAAATTTCCTAGGCCTGCTACTAAAAAACAGGTGCAATCTTTCTTAGGATTAGCGGGATACTATCAGAGGTACTTGCCTCATTTCTCTGATATTGCTTTGCCGCTCACGGCTTTGACAAAGAAAGGGATTCCTTTTAGATGGAATGAGGAAGCGGAGGTTGCTTTTCTTGATCTAAAATCTCGTCTGGCTTCTAGACCTATCTTAATACCTCCTGACTTTACTAAACAGTTTTGTGTGGGTGTTGATGCTTCTCAATTCTGTCTGGGAGCGTGCTTGTTTCAGATGAAGGATGGATTGGAACACCCGATCTGCTATTTGAGTCGGAAGCTGCTGCCGCAGGAGATTCGCTATTCGACCATAGAGAAGGAAGCGCTGGCACTGATGGTCGCCTTGCGGGCCTTTAGTGTCTACTTTGGATCCGCAGTCGTCCTGGTGTTCACCGATCATAAACCTTTGCAGTTCATCCATCAGATGGCGAACAAAAATATGAAGCTCTTGCGATGGAGTTTGGAGCTTGAACAGTACAACTTGGACATTAGACATCGTCCAGGCGAATGGAATGTTCTGCCGGACATTCTGAGTCGTCCATCTGCGTAATGTGAGTGGGAGCGGGTGAGGGCACACGTCAATCAGTGTCTCCACTTGTCTCCTCACAGCGGAGTCGTCGGGCGTGCTAGAGATGCTCTCTGGTACGTCTATCCTCGTTGTATGTCAATGGAACATTCTGTCATGAAAAGTCAAACACTGTCCAGAAACAGTTTCAATGGAACATTCTGTCATGAAAAGTCAAACACTGTCCAGAAACAGTTTCAATGGAACATTCTGTCATGAAAAGTCAAACACTGTCCAGAAACAGTTTCAATGGAACGTTCTGTCATAAAAGGAAAGCACGGAATTCTTCGGCAATGAACTCTTCAGTGTGTCTGTAGTGTAGGGTGGCTTGTGCCGATGACCATTATACATTTTGGTTCATTTTTGATACACCAGTTGGTGTCCAAATTTTTTCTTGTGTTTCAGATATAGTTTTTTGGACATTTGAACTATTGATGTGTATGTATATATATCGTGATTACGTGTGAACTGATGATTTGGGTTATATGAAGTTTGTGTATTCAGATCATGATTATATCGGACTCTTACGTTATTTATGAGTGCGATGCATTATTTAGTTAAGTCTTGCTGAATGGCTTAGTACGTGTAATGGCTTGTACTGAGTGATTTTGCATTTAGGCGTAGCATTGTTCGTATAGTTCGTCGTCCCCGTTGGACTCCTCATGTTCTGGTGGGGGGGTATGTGAGTGTTAGCTACCTATTACCCCTCTGGGCTTCCTTACTTGAACTCTCCTTGACTATGTGGGAGTTGAGGGAAGGGCAGGGCCTATTTAAAGGGCTACTACTGTGGGGGCTTGCTTCTTGTCGTGGGTCTACTCTGTGGTGTGTGTTCGACTCCTGTTGAGCGTGGCGTGTGGTTCGTGTTCTACGACGTTTGTCTTCTTCGATTGCCGTCCCACCTCGTTGGTGAACTGGCCTACATCCGTCTTCCTTTGGGCTCCGTTAGCCTGGTGTGTCTTCACGTCAGCTCTGTCGAATCAGCTGTATCGGTCGTACTTCATGTCAGCTTTGGGTAACGTTAACCTACTTCTTGTCAGACTGCTCTGTTATTGAATAAATCGATGTTATTTTACATTACGGACCTGAGTATTACTCATCATCTTCTAGACTAGAGCAAGTGAACCCAACAATTGCTAAACAGAAAATGTTGTACTGTTAATAACATCAACCTCATATTTTAAGATACAATTTATCTTTTGCTTCTGTAAATTCATTAATATGTTTCACTACTCGTAATTGTCACATGAACAAATGTCACAATCTTTTCTTAATGACTAATCTGATGATTCAATCGATTATAAATCTCTTCATTTGAGTAAAAGAAATTCATAAACAAATTAATAACAGATATAAGTTTGACATGCAATTTGTGTCGCACATTTGTATATCCAATAGGCTGTAAGTTAACAAAATCAAACATTATTTATAGACACATATCAAAAGGTGAATATATTTTTAAAATCATAAAATGACACATTTTTAGTAATACAGATATTTCAGCAGATTGTTCTCAGCCATTATAATATTATATGGTCTAAACTGTTCAGTACATTTCAATTGATATTTTTGTCATGCATGCTAGCACAGAATAAAATTGGTATTTCATTTGTATACGCTCAGATAGGTATTTAACCATTATATATGCATCTAGTTATCAAATAAAATTAACATATTTAGACATTTCAGCCGTCAACTAAAAGCCTAAACAAGAGCAAAAAACCAGAAACACCATTCTAACAAAATTATGTTACAATAGCAGGGAACTCAATAATATTAATAAACAACACTTATCATCATTTTCATCACATTGGCATATAAATGAAATACTATTTTATTTCATATTTTGTTATTTGAAACAACCGTGCTCGAAAATGTTCCTTCATTTTTTTATTTCACCATAGCTTTCATAACCAACCATCGTGTTATAATTAGGCACAAATAATTAATGAGAAAATCAAACAATGTTATTATAAATAGAAATAAACATTCAGAAACAAAGCAGAGCATTCAAGCCAATGAAAAATGCACAAATTAAAATAAGTAAAGTGCATTTGATATGGATCCCAAGTCATGTAAATATATTGGGTAATGAAAGAGCAGATGTTTTAGCTAAACAATCACTGAATGTGCCCAATATTAATTCAACAGATTACTTAGAATTGCAAGAAGTTGTTTCATTTATAAAATTGCATGCAATTGAGAAGTGGCAGAGCTACTATGATGGTGGTTCCAAGGGCCATCATTATAGATATATATGTCCAGTGGTGAACACAACCCTGAAATTTACTGACCTTAATAGAAAGAAGGAGGTTCAAATTTCAAGATTAAGATTAGGGAAAGTAAATCTAAATGAAAGACTTTATCTTATGAAAAAGCATGAAAGTGGTCTTTGCAATTCATGTAATGTCACAGTAAACATAAATCATTTATTATTAACTTGTAAAAAAGAAAATATATCTAACGTACTAAGAGATGCATGTGCTTCATTTAAAGTAGACTTTAATATAAAGAATTTGCTTGATGTAGGTTACATGCAAAGTGTGGTTTACAGGCTTGTAAACCAAATAACTAATGGAGCAGTTGTGTGAACACTGTCGTTTATAAGCCCATGTATAAGAAGTTTATTGTGAATTAATTGACTTATTAAAGATGTGCATTTTTCATTGGCAGTAAGGTTTTCAGGAAGCGAATCTATTTATTCTATGAGTTACTCACTTTAAAGAGGTGTGCAAGTGACTACTCACCTTACAGATACAGCATATTTTTTGTCCATTTGTCACAACGTTTTGAATAGTGCAATAATGGTTTTAATCGAAGTCACTTTAAAGGATGAGTTAAGGCGTACATACTGAACAGACTTCCACTGTCTATACGCCTATAATGCCTAGGATTTGCTCAGATCTATTTGATCGCAACCTTGAAAAATCATCCTTTTCAGCTGATGTTGTGTGGGGAGCGCTTCTGAGTATTACCATTGAAGGGGCGGGGGTGCATTATAAAACAGTTCAATGAATTAATGAATTGGTCCGTAGTGAGCGCAAGATTATAATCGTGTCAGGACCAGAGAGCGTGCACGAGAACTCCGCTACTACCAACAATCAGGTGAGGCCAGTCCCAAGCCTGTACAACTAAGGAGGGCGACGCTAATGTTATTTTTTTGTTATCCCAAAAGTTGTATTTGAACTGAGAGAACCAAAGTGTCCGATCAGGACCGGATTAAGAAATGTGGGGGTCCTGTTCGGGAAATGTCTTGCGGCTCTACGCCCCAAAATTCTGTTCACCTTTTTTTAGTCGTTTGGTCGATTTTTCTTTAGAACATACCGATTTTTCCATGCCAAAAATAGCTGACGACCTATTTTGGTCGTTTGGTCAAATGTTGCTAAAAATTACCAATTTTCTCTCAAAAACATTTTTTCCCATGCCTGTTGTGGGGTCCCCTAAAGTGTGGAGGTCCCTGTTCAGTCGAACATGTTGAATCTGCATAAAAAAATTAATCCGATCCGTGTCCGATTAATGCAAAAGCAGTTTCTTGTACACCTCTCTAAAGTGAGTCGTTCACATTATAAATGGGGGCAATGTCAACTTAAAAAAATATGTTTCTCGGAAAAAATTTATTCTATTTATTATATGTCTGATTCACTTTCAAGAGGTGTGCAAGAAACAGTTCTCATCTCAGGCTCAGTCTTTTTGGGACCCTGTTGCCCTATCTGTAATTGCAATAATCAGCTCAGGATAAAGCGTTGAGCGAGGTGGGGTTCACATGCAGTCCGTGTGACAAATAATTGAGAAACAAGACCTCAGTCTATCTCAGGACTGCAAGACTGGTTCGTACAACTCGGCAGAGACGATTAGTCAGATCATGTTTGGATATTATGGCTAAGATGTCGGCAGTTTAAGGCGGGAAGAATGGGACCCAGGTCTGAGCATTGAGAAAAGTCACCAATAAGTATAATTATAGCTCTGGAAGAGGAGCTGACACATTGTCACATTGATGTCTGCCAGTGAGGCAAAGAACACCATGAATTCTATAGCGCAATGGAGACATGCCAAAACTTATAGGTGCAATTGTTGGCGAATGTGGCAGACATGTCCAGAAGCGAACGGAGAGATAACATTTCCAGAATAAATTGTTGGAAGATTGCCAAACAGAATATCTACGAGAACCTTATCAGTAGAGTTAAAAGGACGCTAGAGCGACTGTCAGTCTGTCAATAACTGGTTCATGTTGAGTTAAGTAGCAAGTTGTTTTTGTACAGCCACTACCAGCTTCTTAGATATAACATAACAAAACATAACATAACATTTTATTTGGCAGCCATTTCGTAACATTTCGTAATTATGTCAGAGTAGCAAACATGTTGGCATACCCAGGAGACCCAAAAGGGGCCGAGTGTCCCGCTAGCCAGGGCCACCAGAGAGCGTTGGAAAAAACAAATGAAAATACGGCCGAATTTGAAATGAATCACACAAAAATAACATCTTAACTAGTATACATGCATAGACTATAATAATTTTATATAATATATGTATATATATATATACGAACGAAAGGTGAGTTAGAGAAAATAGTGTACAAAATATTTAGTGGTGTATAATACACGAACACCAGTGCACACTCCCATATTAAACTGATCACATTTCCCAGAAAATTTGACTTATTCTCCTTGTTGGAAAAAAACAGAAAACTCACGTTTGAATAGATGAAAAGATGGCAGGAACCGGATATTAAGAGTATTACTGTTATAGACAGGCTCGTAGATAAGAGTTTTGTATCTCCGGTGTTATAAGGTCAGTTTTCAATGATGATCTTTTCATATACATGTAGGGGAACGTTTGTTGACACTTTGATAACGGTTGGATTTCTGTCAGATGCAATGGAACAGTTAAGTGCGATCTATTGCACAATTTTCACAGTGGTATTTACATTAATAACCACTCTTCTACAGGTTATTGCAATTTAATCCTGTAGAAACATTTGCAATGGTACAAATTTATCAGTTTTCTGCATTTGAGTGGTCCTGAATTATGATTTATGACTGTTGGTATACAGATTTGTACAAAACTTCAAATTAGAAAACATGTTTATGGTTCTTTTAAATTTGTTTCCTTCAATTCAATTGCAATTTATTTCGTGGTTGTTAACGAAATAAATTGCAATTGAATTACAAATTAGACAACTGTACATAAACAATCTAAGCCGACTCTTCATCGATAATATTTCTCTTAAGAGCGACGCTCTTTTGCCGGTGCTCTTTTGTCGGCGCTCTTTTGACGGGGGTACCGAGCATGCCAAATATAATTGGGTATCTGCTTCGGTGCGGCGCTGCCTTCAAAGTGCTGCTCCGGTATATTTGCAGAAGAGCCTGGTGCACATCAGGGTCGCCGTGTTCTACGTTCCTCTATAGTAAAAATACATGGATGAGAATGCGCAGTGTCGGCGCCAGAGACTGTTTGTAGCCAGGGCATTTATCCAAGGCAGTCGTACAAGTAACCAGGGCAGAGGACGAGTCGCGTGCCGGTAGCACGGGTTTACACATGTATATAGGCCTATAAGTTAGAGTTACCGTGCTCGCCCTAAATCAATAGTGAAACCATAGCTGGTTTTTTCCGTTAGATGTGGAATTTTTCGCCCTCGTCTGATGGGTTGTTGGTTTTGTGGGGACAAAATCTGCGCTTATTTTAGTTACTTGACTATTTGTATTTACGACGCGTTAGTATCATTCGCATTACTATGCATTGTTGCTGTATAGTCTAGCCTATTACTGGCATTCATTTTTATGTTCAGTTACAGATATTTATTGTACCGGTGCCGCCGGAGCCTGATAAACACCAATCCATGGATCTCCATGGGTTCTAACCCCTCATGATTTGCTCAAAAGATCTGTCAATGGTCCTCTCCTCTATTTCATATGCACGGCTGATTTCCTTTTTCTTTTCAGCACATGCTGTCCTGGTCAAGTCTTTTGCTGATGATGTCCAGGCATACCTATTACCTGCACTGCCTGGCGTCTGACGCTGCTCTCACAGTCCGGGTCAAGCAAGAGCAGAGCGTTTAATATCACTAGGAGTGTGGATGTCGTCAAAAAGCTTGCGGTCCTACCCTTCCAAGACTCAATTCATCTTGCTGAGCAGTGAGCACGCACCAACAGCTATAATAGCTAAGATTGATCTAGCAGCCTTTGCCTCTGAGGTCCCGCAGTTTGCCTTCCATACATGTACTTTTGTTCGCCATCTTGTCGTTATCCTAGATCAAAAGCTTACCTCCGACGAGTGCATTCACCAGGTCTGTCGTAGCTGCTACTATCAGTGGCGCCAGCTTAGAGTTGTCTCTCGCTCTCTTTCCCCTAGGTAAACTGTATTGAGATCAGAAGTTTGTGATTCGTAGAATTGCAATTTCTTGCACACCTATTTAAAGTAATTCGTTAATAGTTTATTCACAGTCGAAACCGAAATTATAAAGTTTGGATTTTTTTTACCATTTTTTTAATTATTCAACAGTTTAACGACATCATATAACTACAAAGGTTGTTGACGTCTTTAAAGTTTGATGTATTGCAGCTCACTTTTGTTTAACTGTTCAGCAGTTTCTGTTTGTACTTTCTTTTTCTTTGTTTTTTCCTTTTGTTCTTTTTTTTTGTTCTTTTCTTTTCTTTTCTTCCTGAATTTGACTAACCGCCTTTCATGACGATAGTGTTCACCAAATGGCCGTAGTCGATCCTCTTTTATACATGCATCATTATTTATTATTTAGCATATATGCAAAATTATGCCCACATGCATTTATATATATATATATATATATACATATACATATGTCACCATAATTACATATGCCTATAATTCTTTATATACAAATGAGCACATGTACACATGTGCCCACATATGTATTGTCATTACGTACACTTATGTATTATTATCATTAATTTAGACATTTCATGAAGTTCACATGACATAAAATCTAGGCCTATTTAGTTTGATTAACATCAATTCTTATGAGTTCTCATTTCATAAAGTTCACATGACACAACATCTACTTATTTAGATCAACATCAATTCGTATCATTTCTCATAATCTCATATTTGCAAGCAATTTTCAATGTTCATATTTCACGAATAAAGTTACAAGCAGATAAGATATTCAACATTAATATGAAAATCAAAGTATTCACTCTTCAGCCATCATTTAGCAGCTTAAACAATAATATCAAGACCATTTTAATCAATGCCTGTTTCATCTATTACAGAATTATTCAAAATTTTTATCAATCCCCACACACACATATACACACGCACATACGCATGCACACACACAAACATAATCATATCAATTTAATAATGCAAAAAAAAAAATTTAAGGATAAAAGAAAATTTATGAAACATTTAAAAAAAAAAAAGATCTTTGTGAAATTGAAGCAAAACCATCTAAATTTATAATTCACATACATTTCACATTACACACAAGCCAATTATTATGTAACATTCTATGAACAGTCTTTACAGACATCTCCACTCTATAACCTAACTAACCACAGTTATCGCTGACAAATTGCATTTCCAATTCAGTTCAAGGCCAATTACCTGAGGCATTTAGTGATCAATGTGTTAGCAGATTATACATTTCTTAAATATAATATTTAATATAATTATATATACTTTTTACATAATTTTTCCATTAGTTATAGTCATTAGTATATTATAAGCTTCAAGATAAATATCTTGAATAGAAAATATACTTTTAACAGTGCATTCTACTTTTTTGTCCGCACATTTTTTAAGTAGTAAAACTGATAATTATGTCATTCTTCTTGCAAGCAAACAGCGTATGTTCGATTGTTTCTGGCACTTGGCATTCAGAGCACAGGTCTGTTGTGCTTTTACCTATCACTTTCAACCAGTTGTTATTAAGGACATGCCCCATTCTAAGTCTGGTAATTTGAACTTCTCGTTTCCTTATAGAATCCATAAATTTTATATCAGTGGATACCAAAGGCTGGATAGATTTGTAAAATCTCCCTTTTCCTTCATTATCATATTCATTTTGCCATATATTAATAACATATTTCTTTATTAATGAATAGATTTCCATCAATTCGAGATAATTTGTTGAGTTAATCTCCGGTATCTCTTGTCCTTTCTTTGCTAGGGTGTCTGCCATTTCATTTCCAGATAATCCAATATGGCTAGGGATCCATGCTATGACTATACTACTATTTTTAAGTTTATTAATATTATTTATAAATTCCAGAAATAAATTAGGCCGTGAACTAGACTTATTTTCTTTTATAGATGTGGCTACACTTAGGGAATCAGTATAAATAATATACTTATTTGTACTGTCATTCACATTTTCACTTTGAATAATCCATTTTATCGCTTCAATAATGGCTGTTAATTCAGCAGAATAAATGGAGGAATTATCTGCTAGTCTATAAACATTGTGAGAATTCACAGAGGGAATATAGAAAGCTGCAGACACTACATTTTCAAATTTAGATCCATCTGTATAAATTGACGTGTGATCATTGTATTTATCAATTAATTGTAATGACAAAGAAGACATAATATTAGGAGAATCCGTCTTTTTGTTTATATGTTTTTTCAAGAACAGATCTACTTTAGTGGTTTTATTAAGCCATGGAGCGGTTAACTGAAAAATTGGAGATTTAAACGGTTCAGATATCGTTGAAAAGAAATGTTCAGTTCTTTTAAAAATAGAATTTTGCTTAATAGAAGATGTACAATAGTGATTTGACCAGTGATCTCGCATCGTATCTGCTGCTGGATGAACATTTGAACCCAATATTTTTGCTCCAAACCTTATTGAGTTACTCAATCGACGGAGGTTTAGGGGAACCTCTCCGCACTCATTCTGGAGGGCAATTACAGGTGTGCCTTTAGCTGTTCCACAAGCCAACCTCAAAGCCTCAGATTGTACATTTTGCAGCCTTTTCAGTTGTGTAGCACTAGCGGTAGCATATGCCACGTCTCCATAATCAAGAACTGACCTTACAAGTGCTCTATAAATTGAAAGAAGCGCTCGCTTTGATGCTCCCCATCTATAGCCAGATACAGCTCTCATTATATTTATTCTCTTTTTACATTTGGTTACGATGTAGTCTATATGGGGTTTCCAGTTTAATTTAGAATCAAAAATGACTCCCAAGAATTTTGCAGTATTTTCTATTTTAATATCCTTATTATTAAGTGTTATGTGTAATTTTGGCAGTTTTTTTCTCTTGCTAAATAGTACACCTGTGGTTTTATTTACAGATATTTTAAAACCATTTTCATTACACCAATCATTAATCTTAATTATAGCATTTTGAATTTTATTTTGAAGCAATTTCAAGTTTCGATTTGCATAGAAAATGGCACTGTCGTCTGCAAATAGTGACAGTCCTACATTCTCCAATCCAGGATCAAGATCATTGATCATTATTAAAAACAATAATGGTGAAATGACAGAACCCTGTGGAGTTCCGTTTTCTTGTGAGAATACATCAGATACTTCTATTCCAACTTTGACCTGAAAAGTTCTGTTGGTTAAGAATTTAGAAATCCAATCAAGAATATTTCCTGTTATTCCGATTTTACGTAATTTTTCTAACAAAGTTGGAACGTGAAGCATATCATATGCTTTTTCAAAATCTATAAACACAGCAAAAATATTTTGTTTTGTTTTTTTACCAAGCACTTTGTTTTTAATTTATAAGGTGAGTGAATTATTTTAAATAGGTGTGCAGTGTGAGAGCTCTACTATCAGTGGCGCCAGATCAGAGTTGTCTCTCGCTCTCTTTCCCCTACGGCTACCACTACTCTTCCATTTCCCTGTTGTCACCCGCCTGAACTAGCATTATATTGCTGTATTCTCTACGCTATTCAGACCGTCTGTGCGGTTGGGGTGCTTGGAGCGGGTCTTGCGCACGGCCGCACGCCTTACTGGCCGCATACCCAAAATTTTATCATCTCATCGACTATGTGCGGTATGTCCTGCATTGGCTCCCTACCCCGCAGCGAATAATATGCAAGGCCTCTGCTTTGGTGGGGCAGTGAGTCTTAGTTGCTGCTCCTGTATATCTGCAAGAGCTCTGTCACTCTACTTTGGTTGTTCACGGTTGTCGTATACTCTACATTCCTCCACTCATGATAAACTCTTAATTCCCCAAGCACGAACTTTAAAGTGGTGCTATATAAATCTCTAAAATGAATGCATACCATTTTAGGTAAACTGTACTTGGATCAGAGGTCTGTGAGTCATAGAATAGCAGTTTCTTGCACACCTCTTTAAAGTAATTTGTTCGTCGTTTACCCGCAGTTGAATCCAAAATTGTGAGATTTAATTTGTTTTTGTGCATTTTCATTAAATTTATAAGATGCTTGAATTATTTTAAATAGGTGTGTTGTGTGAGATGATGAGAAACAAGATTGACTCGGGATATCGAAACTGGTTCGCACCACCTTTTTGGGATGACCATACAGTTCATATTTTATATAGAACCCCTGAAATTTCAATTCAGTTTTATCTTGAGTTATGTGTGAATTGCAAATTGATCGCTGTAATTGTACTGTCGGATATTCTGATTGAATCAGCGAGCGAATTGTTTAATATGTTTGGGTGCTGCAGGGTCGGCGGGAGACCTTTGTCCGAGAGAAATTTCCCGATGAAGATTTTATTTTTTTCTTTTGACCTTTTTAGTATTTGTCTTGAAACTGCGAATAAATTTCGTCGTCATCGTCGTTAATAGATATTTAATATCTCATGGGTTTTCTCTAGTGTTCGTTGTATACAGAATTGAACATGTAGATGTAAAAAAATTGGTAATTGGTATCGAGTTTATGATTTACGCATAATAGGCGCAACTGTTAGACAAGCGAAATGGCTAAAACTCGGCTAAGGCAGCTGAGGACACAAAAATCATTGCGGGTTCCTGGACAGAACCGGCTCACGTTCAGCCTTGCAGACAGAACTAGGTAGGACTATTGTCCTCATCGCGAGGCTTATCCGAACGTGGACCCCATCGGTTTGGCTATCTCTGCACAGGACAGATCGCTCGGGAATACGCTGGTGCCCATCGCTAAGAGCTTTAGAAATGTCGTTGTAACAATTACGAATATTGCCCACTTGTGGCAACGGCATTTTAGTATTCATACCAGGGCTATTATTTAGGGCCTATAGAGGAGAGTTGCCATGAATGAACCACCTAATGCAAACTTATGTGTGCTGCATAAATGCTACTGAATTTCTAAAAGAAAACATGCCATATGCTTGGTTGATGGTTCATCTATACTGTTAATAAGTAAAAGACAGAAAATATTCGTGGATTTATGAGAAATAACTAAACAAAGCTGTAGCTATAAAAGTCCAATCAAGGCAACCTGTTTCCTTGAATGGACCGCATGGTGGTCTTGATTGGACCAGTTGCCCTCAATAGGAAACATTATTTCAAAGACGTTTTTGAAAGGTAATTTTACCCAAAAAGCAAGGGAAACGATTTTAAAACACTTAGTGTCTAACCATACAGTTAAAAATATCAATGCACAATTGCAGTAGCTGAAATCAACTTAATATATCACTGGCATAACCTCTGCCTGCAGACTAATTGCTATACATGCACTGCCAAGCGTTTAATATTCCTCGGAGTAGAGCAGCAGTTCTTGCACATCCCTTTAAAGTAATTTATTCATCGTTTATGCACAATGAAAACCGAAAGTCGGACGCTAGGCATGTAATAATTGCTTTGCCGTCTTTTTATTTTATTTATAAGGTGATTAATTTATCTTTAAAAAGGTGTGCAGCTGTGTAAGATACCGATAACCAAGATGGACTCAGAATTACGAAACTGGATTGCACAACGGTGGTATTTGCTGTTTAACGTCACTGTGTGGTAACAAAGACCATTAGCGACGCCCTCCTCCTTTATCCAGGTGTGGGACTGGCACTGGCAGAGTGCAACCAGTGGCGGAGTTGGTTCGCACAGCCTTTTAGGGATGTCCATATAGATTATACGGTTCATATAATATATCTATTTGCAGAATTTCAAGCATTTCAATTTAGTTTTATTTTAGTTATGAAGTAAAAAGTTCCTATGTGTACATTGCAAATAATATTGATGGCTATAATTGTACTGTTTAGAATGCATCATCACATTAGAATCTATCATTTGTTTGGAATCCTTCGTCTGTAAGAATTATATCGTCTGTTAGAACTCACATCTTGTAGAATCTATCGTTTGTTATAATAATAGAATCTCTCGTCTTCTAAAATCTATCGTCTGATAGAATACAATCGTCTGCTTGATTCTATCTCTGTTAGAATCTATCGTTTTGAGAATCTACGGTTTGCTAAAATATATATGGTTTGCTAAAAGTTAAAACCTATCGTTTACTAAAACTTATTGTCTTCAATGATATGTCCTTGTTAGAATCTATCTTATTCTAGATTCTAGAATCTATCGCCCTCTAAAAATCTATCGTCTGCTAAAACCTATCGTTTGCTAAAACCTATCTTTTTCAAAACCTATCGTCTTCTAGAATCTGTCGTTGTTAGAATCTATCTTATTCTAGAATCTATCGCCGTCTAAAAATCTATCGTCTGCTTAAACCTATCGTTTGCTGAAACCTTTCTTTTTCAAAACCTATCGTCTTCTAGAATCTGTCTTTGTTAGAATCTATCTTATTCTAGAATTTATCGTCCCCTAAAAATCTATCGTCTGCTAAAACCTATCGTTTGCTAAAACCTATCGTTTGCTAAAACCTATCGTCTTCAAGAATCTGTTTTTGTTAGAATCTATCTTATTCTAGAATCTATCGTCCTCTAAAAATCTATCGTCTGTTAAAACCTGTCTTTTTCAAAACCTATCGTCTTCTAGAATCTGTCTTTGTTAGAATCTATCTTATTCAATAGAATCTATCGTCCTCTAAAAATCTATCGTCTGCTAAAACCGAGTCGTCTGCTTCCACAGACATGACGTCATTCTAGCGGCTACCTCCCACCTCCATCGTCCACCGAATCTGCAGCCTCTCTTTCGCCAAACCAAACCTATCGTCTGCTTCTTCTACTGCTGCATATTCCCGCCAAACGCTGCAGTCGTCTGCCAGAGCTTTGTCATCGTTTCCGGTCGGTCGTCGACTGACGCATGCGCATCGCTGTCCTCGCAGCACGCTGGTTCCGTGAATTATTCACTCGTCGTTGCGACGCTGGTTCCCTGCGTGCGACGCTCGCTCCATCTGCCGGTGGGAGAATCGTGGCAGTCGTTAAGTCGCTGGAGCGTTCCAATTCCCTTCGTTGTCTGTTGACTGTTGTTGTTCAAGGGATGGCCAGCTGCACGACGGTTGGCTGGGCTGTTCCAGTGGAAATACGACAGTAGAGTAGCCGGACATCCCGCTTCATATTGTAGGCCGATGCGAATGTTATTACGGACTGTGGTTTATCTCTGCGCGTGCGAGAAAATCGTCCGCTGTATGTTGGCTGCGGTTCAAATGGAACAATGTTTTGAATTCCGAATGTTGTTGAATAAATGGAGAGCTATCAGTAGCAACGAATGCTAGTCAAAATAGTAGCTCGAACGTAGCACTTTTGTCTATATTATCACTGGGTGAACTGCTATCATGAATACTCCTACGACACTACTTCGACTATATTACAGATGACGTTTTAACTACAGTAACTATATTACCGATGTGGATATCGTAATTCATAATATTTTCGATCAAGTGGTATACCGTGTAGCTCTATACTCTCTGGATTTGAGGAGCCAAAGGACAGTTGCTGTTAGCACCGAAGTGGATATATCCTTACCACTGCTTTGGATATTCCAACAGATGCCAAAATGTTCAGCTCGAGACATACCTGTCACCTATAATTGTATGAAACTGTTTGGCATTCTGGGATCATTTACTGTTGTATAGATCAACGTTTAAAGGTATTTTCGTTTCGCGTGGAACTAATATTATCACGGATATTGCACTATTAATTTGCAGTTAAGCCTACAGTACGACAATCGCTGGCTCGACAATCAATATACAATGTCATGTATTCTGGATAAACAATAATGAGGCACGGAGCAATATCGTCAGTGCTATCGTTGTTTTTGCAGCCGATGCAATCGAGGATATTTAAAATGGTTATTCTCCTCTCGGATATCCAGCATTCTGTTATTCGTGTAGCGCAAGAGTTTACGCGCTTCCGTGAATAATGGACACTTAGAGTTGAAACGAAAGATTTTCGTTGTGTTTTGGATGATCTTTGCAATTCCATAATAATATTATAAAGGTTTTGTTGCGCTACCGTACTGCACTATCATAGCCAAGCTGAAGTCGTCGACAGTGCGGCACTGGTTCGGCAGGAGACGATTTAAGCTTCCGGTTCTCGTCAAAGAAGTAAGTTCGACCGGTTCATTGAGAGCAAAAATTGTTGGAAACATACTTGAATGTATGCAGAACATATATTATAATGATGCTCGTAATTATCGGAACTTGTCTGGCGGTGTCTCACTGGTTGTGCACCGTCCTACTTATCTCTAGTCTCTGCCTCTTCGATTCAGCCTCTGTCGAGCCTTTCAAAATTGCTCACTCAATTGGGTAGACCAGCGTTTCCCAAAGTTTTTGGGCCACGGAACCCTTCGCGTCCTAATATTTTATCGCGGAACCCCAATCTTAACTAAGCTCATTAAGACATGTAGGCTATAGCGCATGAGAAGCATTTGCTTACTAAACATGCACTTTTGTAGAAAGTTTATTTTTCTTGAGATTGAGATTGCACTGTTTTGAAAACCACGACTCGTAGATCACAGTAGTTCTACTGCGAATAGACCTATAATCCTGCTAAGGATTGTCACTAATAATAGTTATTGTCTAATTGAGAATGATGGAGAAATGAGTGATAGAATGATAAAGAATGAAGATTACGTCTTCATAAATTTAATGGTATATCTACAAAAGACTAACTCACGTGAGCACAAACAAATGACAAACAATACACCAGACGAGATGCGTTCAACTAGGCCTATAGTAATGTATACACGTCTCTAGATCGATGTTACTCTCTCATCTCCTCCTCTCCGTCTGATACTAATCAACAGTCACTTTTATACAAATCAACAGTCACTTTTATACTAATCAACAGTCACTTTTATACTAATCAACAGTCACTTTTATACTAATCAACAGTCACTTTTATACAAAGCATTTTAAAAACTTCTCAGCCTTTCCTCTCTCATCTTAAGACAGTTTTATTTGACCGCTCTGAGTTTGGGAGCGCCTCTGAGTAGTCCCATTGAAGAGGCGCTATATAAATGCGTATAATGAATGAATGAATAATACACTTTGTGACATAATGCAGATTTATGAAAAATTATATCGTAGAAATATATTTCTCCGAAATGATTGTATATAATAATAAATATACTATACTAATCTAGTATAAATAAACAGGTAAATAACTAAATAAATATACGTATACGCCTACATGTGTGTAACTGCATTACGTTGAACGCATCTGTCAATATCAAATATTATATATTTATAGAGTTATATGTCCGTCTGTCCGTCTGTTGGTCTGTATATCTGTCTCTCCATCTGTCTCTGTCTGGCTGTTTACCGTCCGTCTGCCTCTGCTTCTCTGTCTGTCTCTGTATACATATAGTTCTATTATTTATACCTGCGTGTACAACAAGAAAAGATGTACACACATTTTATGCATAATATAACTCTATAAATATATAATATTTGATATATATATATATATTATATTTAATATATATATATGCAACTTGTAAATGAAGGACTTGTCTGTAATACATGCACGCTCATATAAAAGTATTTCAATATAGGCTATTATTTTCGTCATTTACTTGTTGTTCCTTGCATCGCGCTTGATATATGTGACACTGTGGAACAGATGACCGTGATATCCAACAGTAAATAAAGACTCAGTTAATTACCATAGGCGTCGCCATTGTCTCCAAAGACAAAACGTTTTCCGTGACGCAAGGACATCCATCACTTGGGCGCCAGTATACTTCCCGCTGCAGCCTATTGAATAAGCCACTCCGATTCCTGGTGAGGGGAGGAAATGGGGCTAGGGCTTGAAGAGTGGGGAGCAAGGTCTAGTAGAATGGGGGAAAGGAACTACGTTTCCTGGCATTGATTGGGAACATGCGCATTCATTGTTCACGCATCGATCGTGTGTTGAGCACGAAAGCATTGATTTTCTACGGTTGGCAAAAATACGCGACCCATGACTGCACGGTTGACAAAAAGAATCCACCCACGACTACACGGCTTCCGAAAATTGTCGACTATTGTTATTGACTGTCGAGCTGGGTTCAATTTCGCCTGCGATTTAACTCCGTCTCTGTCTGAAGTCTTGTAATGCCAGTCCCAAGCCTGGATAAAAGGGAAGGGCGACGGTTATCAATCTTTTACTATACGCAGTGTCCTTATGGTTTGAGTATCATTCATTTGCTAAGTTCTGCTATGTATTTTCTAAGCATCAGTCTATAAGGACCTGAGCAATTGTGATGCCTTCCTTACTCTCCATCTACAGCAGCGGTTCCCAACCCGCGGCCCGCGGGCCAAAAGTGGCCCGCCAGGCCTCAGAAAATGGCCTGCCAGGTCTCAGAAAATGGCCTGCCAGGTCTCAGAAAATGGCCTGCCAGGTCTCAGAAAATGGCCCTCGTCTCTCAAAGAATTATAAAAAAAATATACGAAAAAATCAACAATTTCGACAGGATAGAACACATTAGATCTATTATTTTTTTTATTACAAATTATTTTATTTTAACATCGATAAATTACATCAAACATTGTATTTTGGATCATTTATAACAATTTTATATGCTTTTAGTTAATACAATTTTAACCTTATAGCCCCTAATGTCCTTCAACTAAGAAAAAGTGGCCCTCGTATCCTCCAACTTAGAAAAAGTGGCCCTCAAGTCAAAAAAGGTTGGGACCACTGATCTACAGTAACCATACGGGAGCTTTACTTTACTTGATGTGCATGCACATCATAGAACAAATGAATGTGCGAACGAATTAACTTACGGACGAATGAAACAATATCCAAACATAATTACGAGATAGTGCATACTTGCATACTTAAATGATTCGCATACTCACGATAGTCTGAGAACATCCGATGCATACACGAATATACTGGGGACATTTATGACACTTAAAAACCAGTTTCCGGTCCCATCTGCATTGTTTTGTATACACTCGACCGTCCGTGATATCGCAGGCGTCACCTTTTTAAGGCGCGCGCCGTAAATTGCTGTGGCCAGCATGAATATTGCATTGCCACGACGCTCTAAGCGAATTACCGCATCGTCGATATATACGCTGCGGACAAAAAATTATCTGTCCATCATTATTATTAATTTTATCAGCGTAACGTAGGCGACTGATAGGATCGACATTAATGAAAATTCCATGTATATACATAGCTATATATACACATGCATGCAAATAGATAAATATGCATATGCGTTGGGTGGGATGTATGATGGGAGGGAGAGGGATTTATAGCTGGCCGGAGGGGAGGGACAGAGGGAGAGGGTTGTGGAATGAAAGAGAAGGAGAGGGGCAGTGAAGGACAGCGAGAAGGGGAGGGAATTGGAGAAGGAGTGGGAAATGGGGAGGTAAGGAGGGAAGGAGGGAAAGAGGGATGGAGGGCGGGAAGAAGAACAGCACATATTATGATATGCATAATGTGGAAAGGGAGGTTATGGTGCAAAGGAGGATGGAATTAGTGATTGCGAGATGGAAGGGGAAAGACGGAGATGAACAGACAGCGAGAGCCAGAGGGACAACGAGAGGGAAAGCTAAAGGGACAGCGAGAGTGAAAGGGACAGGACAGGACAAGGGGAGGGAGGGAGTGGACGGGAGGCTGGGAGGGAAGGCGGATGAGCGGGCGGGTTGGTGCGTTCGGGCGGTCGGGAAGAAGAAGAAGAAGAATAGCAGTCCTTAAGCAAACCCTGAGGAAACCATCTATGAAAGAAAATTAATGTCAGCGGCGTCATCTTCAGTGTATACTGTAAGAGTACTCAGTTGAGTAAGTACCGTAGTAGCGGTTTGGTGATTTTTAAACCTATACGGATTGGTGACTGAGGATCCTTAATGAACTCTCAGCACCTATACATGTGGACATCAAATTATTTTCATTCCAGTTGTAGCAAGGGTCGAGGATGGCATAACCCTATGGCGCAGGCTGCACTTTGCATTGCAAATAACTATTATTTTTGTATTTATAAAGCGCTTTTCTCAGCAACTGCCTTTCAGAAGCGCTCTCAATGCGATCGACAATTACACCATCATTGGATGACTGTAATATTATAGCCTACACTGCAGTGAAGTGCGTTTAGTGCCTCAGTCTATCTACAATTCTACATGTCCAAACCATCGCGGTCTTCGTCGAACGACTTTGTCTATAGCAGACTTGTTTGAGTACTTAATGCTCGTCTAACGTCAACGTTTATTGTTCGTGAATTCTTGAGATCCCTGCGATCTTCCGAAGCCAACTCATTTCCGCTAAAAGGATCAGTTCTCATCTTGTTTTAGCTTCGTCCAACAATGCGATCCGCACAGAAATATCGGTTTTCACAATGATCGTATATAGGTTTTGTTTGTCTTGGTTTCCATATCCTGTTCTTCATTCGAATTGTTTGCGAAGTGCGTCCAATACGTCTTTGTGAACCATGTTTCTCTATCGTTGCTGTCATCTATGTTTTCTACTATTCCAGATAAGGGAATAATTTCCATGGATATGTGAATAATGTTGCTCTCCAAGATGTAAGAGTAATTCATTATTGTCTGTGCATTCAATAACTTCTCCTTGGATGTCAATATTTATTTGGTGTCTGTTGGCATAATTATGATGGCCTAGGCCTACGTAATAAAATAAACAAATTATTATATCCTTCGAATGCACGCGTGATCTCGGTATACATATTCACCAGCAAGGTAGGAGGCTGAGGAGTGAGGAGCCTATAAAACTCTTCACCATGTATTCTCTATATAGTCTGTATCATACACATTTAAATGATGCTAAAACATGCACACAATGCACATAATTTGCAAATTTGCCATTATTTACATAATTATTCAAGTTTGCATAGATATTCAAGATTATATATTGAATTTAATACATATTCATGGTATATAATAAATATAATTTTATATTATACTGTACATTTGCATTATGTAGGCTATACTGTAATTATAATGCCTTTGGTCGACGTTGCCCTCTCTGCGCGATGCTGCTCCTGCTTGCTTACAGGAGCTCTGCTGTCCGGCTTCGATCTGCATTGACCGCCTATCTCTGCGCTCTGCGGCCCCTGGCGACTTGTCCCTTTTGCACTCGCTTCCACCCAGCAATACCGAGCTCTCTCCGTCATCATCCTGATCGTTTGGTATGGGCGTCCATTGGAGCTATTATGTTGGACCCCAAGGATAAATTCATCGACCTTGTATTCATATGTTAAAGCCGCTCGTTTTGTCCGCGACTGGGCCGAAGCGCTTTTGAATAGGTGCACATGTATCGTTTTCATAATTATTGCCAATAGATCTACATGTGTATAAAGTTTATATTGATGGATGTACATAAATCTGGTGCTTGTTTGAAAGAATAATCAGCAGCAATGATTCAAATATTGTCATGCCGAGTGAACCCTTCTCTCCATGCATGTTCGGTGATCCTTTTGAAGCGAAAACTGAAGATTTTACGTGGAGAGGACGCTTCTTAGCAGGGCCGTGTTTAAGGTTCTTCGAGTGTCGGTGCAAAGTGTTACAGCAGGGGCAAAGTGCCGTTCGGCAGTCTTACAAGATTAAGCTTAGTCGATCATTTACAAAATTCCGCTGTTCAATATAGGCTAGGCTAGCCTACGTGGTTTGTAGGCCTAAGCAAGCACGCAACGTCTGTGAATTTAGTTAAATTAATGTTTTCTTACACTTGCTGATTTTACAAAAGGTTTAAGTAACACTGAGACTCGCAAAAGACATTTGGCCAATGGCAACAAAATTCTCGGCTCAGGGGCATTCGGTGCACCGCACCGAATGGACCTATGTTAAACACGGCCCTGCTTCTTAGTACCCCATAGAATTACACAATATAATTATTTATACGTATTAGTAATTATTTATAATTATTTATACTTATTTATAATTATTTATAATTATTCATAATTATTTACAATTATTTATAATTATTTATATTTATTCATAATTATTTACAATTATCTATATTTATTCATAATTATTTATAATTATTTATAATTATTTATAATTATTTATAATTATTTATAATTATTTATAATTATTTATAATTATTTATATTTATTATCTGATCTACCGTTTAATTTATCGATTGATCGACTTAAAGATGGACAGAATGTTCGATTGATTGGATTACTAAAATATGATTGATTCAGTGATTGGCTGATTGATTTTACCTGATGACGAAGAGGTTCAAAATGTAAGCAAAAATTGTGTTTTATCGAATGAGCGGCGTTGGGAGGGAAGTAGGCAAATAAGAAACCTATACAAGAAAGCATTTTTTCTACTGAATGAAAACTCCGACGCACTTCGCACTCTGACAGTACCAGTCCCAAGCCTGGATACAGCAGGAGGGCATCGTCGTCAGTGATATTTGTTATCAAACGGTGTCGTTTAACCAAAACTACGGACGAAACCTTCTCAAGCGTTGAACACACTCAGTCATAACGAGCACAAAGTGTAATTAATAGTAAATGAGCATCATACTATGGCGCAACACAAATAATTATTTAATGACTGAACATGAAAACTGGATTCCAGTAGCATCCAGAAACGTGTTGGTGTAGTGGGTATGTTCGTTGCCTTGAAGCCGAAGGGTTGCAGGTTCGATTCCACCTCAACTATAGGAACCTTGGGCAAGTCCTTCACTCGCAATTGCTCAGCGCTTCGGCGTGAAACTCCGATGCAGTGTCCGCTCTTTAGTCGGGAGCGCCTCTGAGTGGAGAGCTTGAAGTGGCGCTTTAACAAGTGCACGTACAAACAAACAAATATAGGTTTGTTATGACATTGTCTCACTGCTAAAATGATTCTCAATACGCCACGCCATCAGAATGACTTTCCAGAGCGTCGGCTAAAATAATATTATGCTTCAATGCGTCAACTTCAACAATGCTGCAGTGCATGCCAAGTGTTTGCGCATGCGTAAAGCGTCTGCCAGAAACCGTCTAAATATTTAATTCCAATTGCGATGCTTGTGCGGCATTGACGAATGCATAAAGTGTGCGCTTCTGTACACATTGCTCAGATGTTTGCTGTACGTACACTCTTCATACACTAGTGCTCAACGAAAGAGCAAATGGCGCCACATCAATTTTTAATTACGACGGGTGCGTGACAAGAGGTGATATATCCCAGCGGTGTATGTAATTGTGCGCACACTGTACTGATGTATGCTTGCTTGTATGCTTATCCGACTGCCTCCGTCTGGTCGTGAGTGTGTGGCACGAGCGGTGTATACATCATATGGTCGGCTGCCAAATAGGTTCCAGCCACAACGGACGACCTGTCGCGGCAGCTCATCAAACATGAATGTCCGGCGAAAATTAAGTCGAGGTCCGAGAGGGGGGCCGACGACCCAGTCCCGGCCTGGCTCGCCCCGCAGGACGACGGCCACATCAGGCGCCGCGGGGCTCATGCGGTCAGAAGGGCGCTGCGTATGTATAGTTTATACACTACGGAAGGAGTTCGTAACGTTCGCGGTTAAACACCAGGCAGGGTTCATTGTAGGGAGGCAGTTAAAAATTGGAATATTTTAGAAGTGATTGGAAGTTGAGGCTGCGTTAAGTAATCATAAAAATAATTATAGTGAGATGGTTAGTATCGTGTTGCGCTGTTACAAGCCGAGGTCAAAAGAAAGAACGCTGTTTACTGTTTATAGGCTTCACGAATTACTCAAGGAGTCACTATGATTGTTTGCAATGATTGGTCTTGAGTTGAGACTCAAACGTATCTAACGATGGGACGTTTATCGCATGGTCGGGAAGACTGTTACATGGAGTCGGTCAAGCGATAGATAAGGAAGGAACAGTCGTTAAAACTTGTAGAAGACGACGAGACTTTTAGAAAGCATTTCTTTTAACATCGCAACCGAAACCTGCTCGATTTTCTGCTATGTTATTAACACAGGATTCTCAGATGTAACCTGGCTTAGGGTCATTCAATGCTTATAACTTTACGAAGCACACGGTGTATACGCCTATAATGAGGTTAACATCATTCTGAGTACAGTGTGCATAGCGATTTAAAATACCAGACGTTGAATTTACATGCGCGTATAAATTAGTTGTTCAGCTCGACGTTGGACGTTTGCGAATACGATCAAGTACATTGGAGTGTAAGCTTATTCCTTGTTGGATTACACGATGTACAGCCTGCTTCCGATGGCTGATACTGAGTCCCTAGATTGGCAGCGAGGTCCGTGGATGGCCAGGTTCTGCTACCGTTTGAAACACCGGAAAAGGATTGCTGCCGCTAAGAGAAAGGTGAAGACTCGGGGACGATTGCTTTTACACAGGATGTTGGTCTGGGTTTTAATCGTGCCAACGAACATCGGTTCCGGGATTTTGAAGCTATAGGTGGCGCTTTTCGAACAACATCCAATAGAATGTGAAGGCATTTTGGTGTCATTTTGGCCCTTCACAGCCGCCAAGCAGAATCGTGCCAGTGGCGTAGCTACCATGTGTGCAATGTGTGCAAAGCACACGGGCCCACGACCTCCAGGGGCCCACACAGATTGCTAAATTAATTATTTATTAAAGGCTAGATCCTAATTAGTAATTCGCATTATTTTGTGATAGATGTGATTTTTGTGAACACACTTGCATTAGGCTATAGCTCCTTCGTTACTTTACTGGCTCCTGTTAACCGCCTTGCTGTTGACAGGCAAAACTAAACTGAGTCCGAACTCCTATATTAAGCTTAATTATGTTTTCGTCTCGAGTCGTGACTGTCACATTGCAAGATGATATTAGGCCTAAGTGTAGGCCTACTTGTATGTGAACGATAATAAAGAATAGGTCGCTTAAGCTTGTAGTTTTCAGGGCCTTTTTAATGTGCACTGTGCAGTTGTACACAAAATGTGCAGTTGTAGAAGCACTTCTGTACAGTTAAAACTAGCAAAAAAGGTCACTGTCCTCCGATTAGAAGCAATTTTCCATGGATGATGGGAAAGGAAAGGAGTTGTGCAGTTCTAAAAATTCCTTTAAAACAGCCTTGGCAGTTTTAATCTGAGAACATGAAACGAATCGTATGCCGGCATAAGATTTTAATTTCGCTGCTTCGCTTTCCTATGCAGAGGGTATAAGGGCGTGCCTGTGCTATCTAGAATAGGTGCGATTATGTCCGTCTATATGTCACATTCGTGTATTGTAATTAAACGGTGCGTTGCATAAACCTCGTAGTCTCACAGGCATGCTCGATTGCTCGTGTATTCCGGAAGGTCTACTTAGCTGGATTTGGTAACGGTAGTGACCAGACAACTCCCTCAACCAGGGTGAGAATTGCTGGGGGGCTTGAATTGGTTCAACCCTCTCTAATCTTTCAGAAGTTCACATGGTTGTCTTCTTTTCAGGTTTTCACTACCAAACTCGATTCCCCGTGGATCATACATAGTCTGACCCCCAGTTATTTTTTTTTACAATTCTCAAACTGCTCTCAACTCCTTTAACTTTAAGCTATCACCCCAAAATCAGAGAGATACCAAAATTGAGCAGGATCAGGATCATAGGAATCACTTATTTTTGCACTTGTAAGGAATATTGCTGAACCTATTTTTTAGGTAGGCCTACTGTGACAAATTGATGATTGTATCGTTTTTGGTGTGCAAATTGCAAATCATGGACCAGAATTGATACATGATTGACTTTTTGCTGAACAAAATGCTAGAAAGAAAACTCTATGATGCCATGACACCGTTTTAAGTAGGCCCACCAATAATAAATGGACAAGTCTGCAACATGCTAGATTTTAAATTTCGACTAAGAAATCACTGCATGTTATTCATCTGTCTCATTGGTGCAGCACTCATGTTTATTTTGTGAGTTGTAGGCATGTGTTAGGTATAGACCTAATAGCAAACATGCCATTGATTAGCTTTTGGCGATCTTAATTGCGAGAACTCGAAGATATCGGTCCTACAAGGTGATGCAGGGGCCCATGCGGAACCTCTGCACACGGGCCCACGAAAAGCTAGCTACGCCACGGAATCGTGCCTTCGCGGTGGCTGGCCCTTCGCTTTGATACGGGATCCCTTTGTCGCCGCGCTTGTTCCCCAGGGTCCAGTCTGATTCTTTCTATGCACAATGTCAAAACTGTTCTCTCTAGCCGTACTGGGTTTGGGAGCGCATCGGAGTAGTCGACTTTAAGGGCGCTATGTAAATTCCCGCAATGAATAAATGAGTGAATAAATGTTCTAAAGCATTTTTATGCCGTTGTCATGATGAGTAGCCTGCACCAACCATTCAATGTCAATGGTAAGGTCTGACGGCGAGTGAGGGAATTGTCCACAACCCTCGTATATGCCGGTGATAATAATACGAAGTCGCTAGCATTTCCATACCTGTGGACTGTGGTCCTCTAAGCGAACCCGCATTGCAAGAATCTATTATGCTGATATACTATCACCATTGTCGCATATATTATACTACTAATACTACTACTACTACTACTACTACTACTACTACTACTACTACTACTACTACTACTACTACTACTACTACTACTACTACTACTACTACTACTACTACTACTACTACTACTACTACTACTACTACTACTACTACTACTACTACTACTACTACTACTACTACTACTACTACTACTACTACTACTACTACTACTACTACTGCCATTGAATATAAACGAATCAAATACTACGGCCTCTATAATGCTTCCGACTAGTAGAACAACAGTCTATACTGACCTCTGTTCGCAAATGACGCTATGATTATAAGCTGCTGCTTTGATCTTGAGTTTATTAAGCTTACAGTTTTGTTTATCAATTGATATTACTGCAACACTTTTTTTTAATGATATATGCTTAGTCTATTAATATTTTGGCCACACAATCAAGCGATCATTTTAAATATTCAGAATGACGTTTATATAGTGTTGAGTTATATCTTATAAAAGGTGTCGTAGTAGTTGTTTCTGTTTTGTTGTTCCAGGCGAAGAATAAGATCCTGATGCTAAAGGTTCTGAAGGAACTGACAGGCAAAGGAAGTGTCATTCAGTCACTGGCAGATGACTCAGACATCCTTCATCACAGAAGATCAACTCAGGTGTCTTCTCCGTATTACCATGATTATTAAGTTTCTAGTCATAACGATATTGTTAATACAATAGGCCTAATTATAAATGCAATTATTATTATTGTTATTATTATTATTATTTTTATTATTATTATTATCATCATCATCATCGCCATCGTCATCGTCATCATCCTCGTCATCGTCATCGTCATCGTCGTCATTGGCCCCACTTTACCCTAAGTTTTATCTGGTCAGTTAATTCGGATAAAAAATACTTCCAACCATTTTGGCCTCTGCCTTTAGGCCTAACGTGCTCCTAACAACTGCTTCTTCGCGATAATCATCTTTTAGAACAATATTTAGTTCTTTACACCGACGTTTAAGTCTTAGTCCTAGTTTTGTTTATTTGGTAACTTTTGCCTACCTCATAAGAATTGTTTTTTCAAAAGGATAGTATTGATGACGTTTTCTGTTTCTATAATTATAGCTTCCAAACTTTCTCCGACAGTGTTGATAGTGGCAAGAGAGACAACTTTGCTGCTAAAATTATCTTCTGGTGCGCTACTAGCTAGATAATTTAGCAATTTTTCTTTAAGTGTTTACGCTCGCTTATTGCTTTTGCACACAAGAATTTTTATAATTATACGCATTGCAACTGTCGGGTTCTATTAAGAGCTCGCTGTGAATTAATTTAATGCAATAGATGAAATAAATGTAAGAACCATGCATCAGTGTGTTGGCAAGTGAATGCCAATTAACTGGTTGCTATTTCAAGATTTATCACCAAGAAACCTATAAAATTAGCCTATAAATGGTATATGCGTGTGCTGTCCTGCGCTTAGACCTACCTACAGGTAATTGCTTTTCAATGTCTGCAACCCTTTTTTCTGTTTCATTGATGTAATTCACAATTTTTGATCCTCTTTTATTAAATTCCAAATGGAGTATATATAATTTCCGAATAATTCTTATAAAAGGTGTTGTAGTAGTAGTTTCTGCTCCACGATAATGCATGACAACAGAGCTATAATTTATTATTAGAGCCGACCACTTCCATCACCCAGACGTTAACCTTGTATGCAAGAGTACGAAGCCTTCGAAATGGAGGATTACATTTAAAACTGAAATTTTCAATTCTTCTATATCAAGTTTTTATCAACCTATTGCTATTTTCATTTTTAA
Source organism: Lumbricus terrestris (assembly GCA_949752735.1). Taxonomy (NCBI): domain Eukaryota; kingdom Metazoa; phylum Annelida; class Clitellata; order Crassiclitellata; family Lumbricidae; genus Lumbricus; species Lumbricus terrestris. Next base: position 7,965,360 of record OX457038.1, on the reverse strand, counting down.
TAATATTAGGATAAATTCGAATGCTGACACCAACATTAATATTTTAAGTGAAATTATAATGTCATAATTATTTCTATTCTTATTATTCTTATTTTTAATTTTTTGCATATTATTATTATTATAATTATTGAAGATATTATCATTATCATTGAGGGCAATAATAATAAAATTAATTACAAAAATATTATTACCATTATTATTAATTTGTCAATTAATAATGATAATGACAATAAAAATAATGATAATAATAACAACAATAATAAAAATAATAATAATTTTTTATTTTTATTATTATCATTATTTTTTCTGCAGGTAGCCTACATAATAAAAAAATCCCCCAGGAGTCTAAAAAATTACGTCATGGTTCAATTAACTGTATTAGTCCAGGTGGCTGAATGTTTAGATATTCAGTTCGAGACCTCAACAACATTGTTTTTATCCATTCCCATGGCCAACAATTGATCTACGTGAGGTAGCAAACTGAGGCGGGACATAAATTGCCCGGATAGGCAGTTAATAAGTGTTCTTCCTGTTTTATCGAAGTTCTCGGAGGACTCGCAGAAGGACCGGAAGGAGGAAGAGACCCAGAGCCTGGTCCAGGCAGAGTCAACGACCCTCGTCAAGAAACCGGACGTTCCTCGAACGATCATCCTTCACTACTCGCCCTTCAAGGCCTGCTGGGACTGGATCACACTCCTTCTCGTCCTCTACACCGCTGTCTTTACCCCCTACATGGCGGCCTTCAACGAGGAGAGGCCCTCGATGCTCCTCAGGGACTTGGGCGACGGGCAGGGGCAGTTCAACAACACCAGCCCCGCTATCGTCCGTGGTGGTGGCTCAGGTCGCTGGGGGCTCAGCCTCACTGGCGCCTTCACTCCGATGAACATCATCGACATGGTCGTCGATATCATGTTTCTTGCCGACATACTCATTAACTTTCGGACGACCTATATACACAACGGGGAAGTCGTCGTCAACCCGAAGAAGATTGCCTACAACTACGTCAGAGGCTGGTTCATTATTGACGCCATCGCTGCCATACCGTTTGACCTACTGCTCAAGGGAGCCGGGACGAACGATGTAAGCGTCGTAGTTTTGTACTGGCGAGAAAAATATAATGGCAGATGTTGTAGTAGCCACATTCATGACCACATTTGCCACCACCACCATCGTCATCACCACCACCACCATTTCCACCACCACCCCCACCAGCACTACCACCGCCATTACCACCGCCATTACCACCACCACCACCGCTCTTGAGTCGTCAACGGCCGTTGATGTCATAGTTTAGGCCCTAAAGGACTGCGTCACACTGTAAACTAATAATAATAATGATAATTAGTGAAGTTCATTACACACCCTTTCTCTTTTTATACAACTTATATAAATACAAATCGAAAGAAAAGTTCTTTGTATTATGGATGCTTACCATAACAGTACATGTTAAAGAAACGATGACGACGACGACGACGACGACGACGTCGACGACGACGACGACGATGATGACGATGACGACGACGATGATGATGATGACGACGACGATGATGATGATGACGATGATGATGATGATGACGATGACGACGTCGACGACGACGATGATGATGACGACGACGACGATGATGATGATGACGATGATGATGATGATGAAGATGACAATGACGACGATGACGAGACGATGACGATGATGAACTGCGGCCTTGTTGATGAAAATCAAATTCATTGACACTGTTTTTATTCTCTTGTGCTGCTCTCAGTTCGTGAGTACAATCGATTCTTACTTTTACATTTGTTCTCTTTTTTTCCTTTATTTTTTGCCTTTTATGTCGATTTGCCTATAGTTTGTCAATTTATTTGTGCAAAGATTTGTTTTTTCTGGATTTCAGTTTATTTTAATTTTTAGTTAAGCTGTAAACTGCAAAGCGTCTTCGAGTGAATAAACTGAAGCTAAGTTTTAAACACCAGTGCTTAAGTCCCTAGTATTAAAGTTAGGCACAATAACCTTAGGTTTAACCACCTTAACCTTAGAGTTAATCACCTTAACCTCTGATTTAATCACCTTACCCTTAGAGGTATTCGCCACAAACTTACGAAGCAATACTTAAGGCTTATAACTTAGTTATAATTTGTGTAATATTTTCAGTTAAGTACGTGCCTTTATTTAAGTTAAATCGAAGCTACATTTATATGTTTTACCACTAGAATTTCAGTCTGTCCGGTCTTTGCTCTCACGTTTACTTAATATTATAATAGAATTATTTATTAACCTGAAGCTTAGATTTAAACACCTTAACATTAAAGTTAGGCACATTAACCTTAGGTTTAACCAACCATAGTAACCTTAGGTTTAATCACCTTGATCTTAGATTTAATCACATTACCCTTAGAGGTATTCACCAAAAACTTATGAAGCAATACTTAAGTCTATTATTATACTTAGTTATCATTGTGAAAGATTTTCAGTTAAGTACCTTTATTTAAGTTAAATGGAAGCTACATTTAAATGCTTTACCACTTGAAATTCAGTCTGTCTGGTCTTTGCTTTCACATTTACTTAATATTATAATATAATTATTTATTAACCATTGTGTTCATTTCTGCATTGTATTAACATATAAGCCATGATATGCAACCTATTCTTATATCGATAAGGTGCTTTGGATGTTGAATCAAGTATAGTTTGGATTTGGCTGCCGTTGGCTAATATATTTGGCATTAGATATTCAATTAAGGGTATTAAAGAAACCATTAGCAGTATTAGTAGCAGCAGCTGCAGCAGCAGCAGCAGCAACAGTAGTAGTAGTAGTAGTAGTAGTAGTAGTAGTAGTAGTAGTAGTAGTAGTAGTAGTAGTAGTAGTAGTAGTAGTAGTAGTAGTAGTAGTAGTAGTAGTAGTAGTAGTAGTAGTAGTAGTAGTAGTAGTAGTTGTTGCTGCTGTTGTTGTTGTTGTTGTTGTTGTTGTTGTTGTTGTAGCAGTAGTAGTTATATATAATATATTCAGTCTGTCTGGTCTTTGCTTTCACGTTTACTTAATATTATAATATAATTATTTATTAACCATTGTGTTCATTTCTGCATTCTATTAACATATATATATATATTATAGCAGTAGTAGGAATAATAATAATAGTGACAATGCTAATAATAAATACAGTAATTAATAATAATATATAGATAATGGTGATTTCTAATAACAATGCCCTTAATTTTCGCATTCCGAAAATGGGGATGGGAAAATGATAACAATAGGAATGACGACGACGACGACGATGATGAGATGAAATAACAATAACAACAACAATAGCCTTATTGCACCATAAACCGGTTATTTCCAGAATATGCCAGTAACGGGAGTTCTGAAGACCGCCCGCCTCCTCCGACTCATGCGCGTTGCTCGCCGTATCGACCAATACTCCGAGTACGGTGGCGGTGTCCTACTTCTCCTCATGGCCACATTCACCCTCATCGCTCACTGGCTGGCTTGCCTCTTCTACGCCGTCACCAACATCGAGCGGGCGCGACAGGGCGTGCCGCCCGGGTGGCTCGAGGCCCTGGCCGAGAAGAACAACCTGCCTAACGAGACCAGCAACACGCCGGATATCAGGACGCGATACATAACGGCGCTGTACTTTACGTTCACGATTCTGACGAGCGTTGGATTCGGGAACGTTGCTCCAGTCACGAACTACGAAAAGATCTTCACGATATTCGCTATGCTGCTTGGATGTGAGTGAGAAACCGGTTTCAGTTACATTTCTCATGCATCGCCATTAATTTGTTTATTTATATGGAGCTCTTATATAGCGCCCTTTCAAGACTTTCTACTCAGAAGCGCTCCAGACCTGATCTCGGCTAAATAGGGCAGTCATAGAGCGAAAGAACAGCATGGTGGAGAGATATCCCGAGGCACTAGCTAAGTGCCACCACACTAAGCTCATTCCAGTTTTCAGTTATAACAATATTATACTAGAGAAGTCATTGTTCGTATCCTGGTCGTTTACTCTATTGGTCCTCCTTCTCTTTGGAATACTCTGTCTCCATCTATACTCGATCTAAAATTCTAACAGCTAAGCCCAATCGTCCTTCTTTACAGTTCTCAAAACCTATTTATTATGTCGTGGGCTTCAGTACTGTTACATAACATACAGTATGGTTCACCGCATAGAGGCGCTTTATTAATTCTTTTATCGAATGAATACAATAACACATCGTCATCTACCCAGAGCACGTGGAAACCAGCTTTAGGCAGAAGAAAACGCATTTCTGGGATGGCTATTGTTGCTACTTTAGTTATCATGTCCAGCATATGTTTTGGTTCAGGAGCAGGCCCTACTTAGTACGGAATGAAAAGAAGAGAATCTGATCTGTTAGGCCTACTCTTCGTTAAATTATTATTTATATTTTTTTTATATTCTTAATGCATTTTAAAAATAAAAATATAAACACTTTCATCATCATCATCATCATCATCATCACCATCATCATCATCATCATCGTCATCGTCATCGTCATCGTCATCGTCATCGTCAGCGTCATCGTCATCGTCATCGTCATCGTCATCGTCTTCGTCATCGTCATCGTCATCATCCTCATCATCATCATCATCCTCATCATCATCATCATCATCATCATCATCATCATCATCATCATCATCATCATCATCATCATCATCACCACCACCACCACCACCACCACCACCATCATCATCATCATCATCATCATCGTCATCGTCATCATCATCATAAACATCGTCGTCGTCGCCGTCGCCGTCACCACCACCACCACAACCACAACCACCACCACCACCACCGCCACCACCACCGCCGCCGCCACCACCACCACCACCACACCACCGCAACCACCACCACCACCGCCGCCACCACCACACCACCACAACCACCACCACCGTCACCACCACCACCACCACCACCACCAAAACCACCACCACAGCCACAATCACCACCACCACCACCACCAACACCACCACCACCAACACCACCACCAACACCAACACCACCAACACCAACACCACCACCAACACCAACACCACCTCTACTATATGAGCCTCTGTGAACTATAATACCTGATCAGAGATCTCTGATAATAATAAACCATCAGATGATTTTTAAGCCTACGCAGCTCTTCTAATGGTTACAATATTATTTTCCTATAATATTATTATTTGAAGTAAAGTGGAAAAAAATGAAGTTCCTTAAACACCTTTCTACGCATTATCCTATTTAATATAAGTAAAAGAAATGTGCTACAGCTTCTCTGGATCCGATCTTTCGAACTATGCAATAAAAGTCGGTTACGCAAAAGAGCATAAATATAAATTGCACTGGATAAGAAATGACGATGGTTTATGTTATTTAGCACCGCAGGCAAAATCATTGACACAATCTTATCTGGTACATTCAAGTAGGAAAATCAACACATCTGCAATTTATTAAGTGAGTCGATGAGCTATTGTTTAGGCCAAGTCATAGGCCTATATAACAGAACGCGGTGGTATAGGGATAAATGTAGGCCCATGTTCAGTGTCTCGGAGCTGGAAGGTTACGGGTCCGAATCCACCTCAAGCCTCCGCATAAGGACCCCAGAGCAAGTACTTCTCTCGCCACTGTGTGAAGCTCCGATTCAGTGTCCACGCTGTAGTCGGAAGCGCCTCTGAGTAGCGGCGCTATTACAAGTGCTCATGCACACACAGATTACATGTACACTTCTTTTTAAGTATAATATATTATGTCAACGGCCATAGCAGCCACGGGATGTCGTTAAACTTTGGAGTAAAGAAATACAGTAGAATTTCTGACAGGCACACCATCTTTAAGCATTGCACTGGTATTATATAAATGAGGGCAAACCCAACACAAATCAGTTCAAAATCATTTTTAGCATCACGAGGGCTGTATTCATTATTCATAGAAGTCGGAAAGTCACGGATTTTAAGCACTAAAAACTTCATTGAGTTCAATGGATAAAAAGCTTGGTATTAATGAGGGCGGATGGCCAGTTCTCCCCTTCGCCGTCTAAGCTTCACACTGATAGTAGATAGTATGCGGTCAATGTGCTCACTGGAGCTGCATTGGTAGGAGCTGTGGTGAGGCAGAAATCCCCCCCAAATGTTGGATGTGACCGGGGTTTAAGCCCCCGCGTCCCATTAATTGGCACCCCAGAACGCAAACCACAATTGGCTATGGTTCTTGCCTTACCACATGACGCCAGTTCCATACTTGCTATATGCCCTTCTCTTACCACCTCCATTCATTAATTCATTAAAGAAATTTTATAGCGCCCGATCAAGGCGACTGCTCAGAGGCGCTCCCAACCTCAGCGCAGCCAAATAAAACTTGCGAGAGAGGGATTTCTGAGGAGGGATTCTTGGATTGGAGTACAGATTCAATGGGGGGGCATTCCAGGTCGAGGCCCTACCGACGAGAAGGCACGGTTCTGCATTGTGGAGGTAGGCTACGAGCAAAAGGGACTGAGAACAGACTTTGTTCACCTGCTATAAGCTTACTGCCTTCACGCATTCCAGATGCTATTGTCTTGCATGTTTCTATCACTTGCGACAATTGCGTACTATCCGCCACTCACTCTCCCTTCAAGCGGTCAAGGCGCTTGTCCATGCTTTGATTTGCTCTAGAGTCGACTTTGGAAACTCTGCCTATGCTGGTCTCTCCTCTCTTAACCTCTCTAAGCTTCAGTCTATTCTTAATGCTGCTGCCCGCTTAATTGCTGGTCTTCCCAAATTCTCTCACATATCTGATTTTATTCGGGACACTCTTCATTGGCTTCCTGTACCTCAGCGCATTGAGTTCAAGATCCTGACTCTTATGCGCAACTCTCTTCTCGGGGTAGCCCCCTCTTATCTTCGGGCACTGTGCAACTTGGTCTCCACTCTTCCTGGCCGCTCTGCCCTTCGATCTGCTGCCAATGGCCTTCTAGTTGTCCCGCGCATGCGTGGAGCTACGGCCCAGTCCAGAAGCTTTGCATATCTTGGTCCTACTTGTTGGAACCGCCTTCTTCACAAGCTCCGGTCTGAGCTTCTTGGCCTTTCTCTTCCCCTGTTCCGTAAACGTCTGAAAACTATACTATTTGTTAGCGGTGAGCACTAGCTTGGGTCGGGAGCGCCACTGAATCTGTGAGCGGCGCTATATAAATGTTCAATTACTATTACTATTACTATTACTATTGCACGCCGTTTCTAAGACAATCGAACCATCATCGATTAACTGAGATCGTTATTTCTGTTGGCGCATAATCAAGAACAGTATGCGCCGATTACCCGTGTCAGCATTAGTTAATTAATTAGTCAAATTAATTAATTAATGCCTCTGAGCAGTCCCCTTCTGCTTTGTTTCTGAGAGTTTATTTCTTTTTAAAAATATTTTTTTACATTTTCTCATTAATTATATGTGTCTGATAAAATACATGTAATAGAACAAAATTCATATGATGGTTGGTTATCAAGGATATGATGATTCATAGGTTGAATTTTGTAGCACAGTTGTTTAGTATAACAAAATATGACATAAATTTTTTTAAATTTATATGGCGATTTATTTAGAAACTGATCATGAATGCGTTTTCATGTTGCTGTTAATATTGAATGTCATGCCATTGTGACATGATTGTGTTGGAATATTGTTTGTCGTCTTTGCTCTTGTTAAAGCAAAATTATATCTCATATTAAGCTGTTTAAGAATTTCTTTTACTGAGATGTAGAAGTGATGAATCAAATTTGTATTAAGAATAGTAAATCAAGAAAAGTTGCGACATTTCTTGCATAATTATGACAATTACTGCAGAATATTAATGAATGCACCCAAACAAATTGGTTTTCACATATAATGTTTTTATCATTTGGCCCTTAACTCCGCCATTAACATAACTTGTAAGCTTATAGTTGATGCTATTACCTGTTAACCATTTTGCTGTTAAAAATGAACACTACTGATAATGAACAATAATATTATGTTAAGGCCAAGGCAACGAAAGATGACATTGTTAGGACAACGTTACATATGGTGTATTTTGGACGCCATGAATCAATTGTTACTGCGCTGCATAAGCTGTAAATTGTCGTCAACTGGCTTTCATGTCAAAAGACGACGTTAAACCTTGGAGAAATAAAATGGTTATGGGACTTTTGATCATCGGACGATTAATCACCGGTCTATTGAACAATGCAATTAGCTAAGGTTGAAACAGAAATGTCGTATTTACCGCTACAGAAGATAAAACTTATCTGCTGGTTTCAATTCTTTCAAATATTTATATGTAGGCCTACAGACAACAGATTTCACATTACTATTATCAGGTACCATAGGCGTAGGAGGCGAGGGTCCAGAGGGCGAATGCCCCCCAAATTTCGGGCAAATGTTTTTTCGGGCAAAAAGAGGCACGGACGGGGGAAAAAATTTCGGAAATTTTTGTTGGGCAAACAGGTACAGGCGGATTTTTTTCGGGCACACAGGAGTAAAAACTAAATTTTCGGAAGATTTACAAGAAATGACTAAAAAGAGGTCATCAGATTTTTCGGACGAGAAAACCCTAAGATTTTGGGCGGATGACTAAAAAAGTCAACAGATTTTTCGGGCAAAAATAAAGTTTTGCCCCCCCTCACTTCCGAAATGTCCCTTACGCCTATGTCAGGTACGCATTCCAAATTGTGTTAAATGCGCTCTATCGCACTGTCATGTATTGTATGCATTGTATCACACTGCATATAATTATATCGCGTTGTATTGTATCGCATTGCATGTATTATATAATGGCTTTTATCGCATTATCATTGTCTTGTAGCGCTGATATGTGCGGCCATCTTCGGCAACGTGTCATCGATAATGCTGCGGCTGTACCGCGGTACTGAGGAGTACCACGAGATGCTGACGAGTATCAAAGAGTTCATCAAGTTCCACTACATCCCGAAAGCACTTGGGAACCGACTTCTCGAGTCCTATCAACACACACGCTCGTATGCCAACGGTGTTGATATGAACAGCGTAAGAGCAATGATAAAATACAAGTGGTCAAACACAATTATATTTCTACTGACCCAGGCATAGGCATTATCGTGAATTATTCAGTCATAGGAACTCCAATTATAGCCTACTGTTCATACTTCGGCAGTAACCGCAGCACACTTTAGACACCTTTAAAATGTGATCAAAATATTTTTATATAGCATGATCGGTCTCACGCCAATGGATCAAACACGATTGTAATTGTAATTGTAATCGTACATTTATATAGCGCCACTTCAAGAGAACTCCTCAGAGGCGCTCCCGACCTGACACCTAACCACAATCAAAGAGAATGGTTTTCAAACGCTTGCGGAAAAGGGGCAAAGAAATACAAAGAAGTTCATTGCGAAGACTAATAGGTAACTTATTCCAGAAAGACGGACCAACCATAGCAAAGCTTCTATGTAGCACTGTGGAAGATCGAGCCCTATGGACAACCAGGTCACCATGCGTAGCAGAGCGAAGGAATCTACGGCCTGGGATGGACAGCACAGGTACACAGAGTTCCATAAGATAGATCGGAGCTTGGCCTGCTAGGCAATTGCGCATGAACATTAAAATCTTAAACTCAATACGTTTTTGCATTGGCAACCAGTGCAGTTCTTCCCTTATAAAACTTGATATATGCCCAAACTTTGGTATGCCGCCAATCAGGCGGGCCGCAGCATTAAGGACAGATTGCAACTTATTAATGCGTGAAAGTGTTAAGCCCGCATAGATGGCACTACCATAGTCAACTCTCGTGCATATAAATGCATGCATCAGAGTAGTGGCAGCTTTGGTTGTAAGTGAGCGACGTACCGAGCGAATCTGACGAAGATGGTAGAAGCAAGTGCGACAAACATTCCTCACGTGATCAGAAAGGGTCAATTCTTGGTCCAAGGTCACACCCAAATCACGCACAGTGGTAGAAAAAGTCATGCCAGGAAAGCGAAAGTTGCAGATTTTGCATATCAATTTTAGAAACTTGCACACGACTTCCAACCCAAATAAATTGTGTTTTACCAGGATTTAACCTGAGGCGATTGGATGACATCCAGGCACCAATCGTTTCCGACGTCATAAGTATTTTTTCCACAAGTGAGATAGCCTCTAAAGCTGGACCCTGGACATATACCTGTGTGTCATCAGCATATTGATGTGCAGCAACCCCCACAGAAGACAGAATCTTATTTAGGTCAGCTGTATATAAAATGTAAAGCAAAGGCCCTAAAATGGAACCCTGAGGAAGACCAAAATAAACTCTGGACCAGTCAGACCGGGTGGAACCAAAAACCACAGACTGGCTGCGCTCAGAAAGAAAAGCCTGCAACCACAGCAGTGGGCGGCCAATGACACCAAACGACGTTTCAAGGCGCTCTAAAAGAATGCCATGGTCGACGGTGTCAAAGGCCGCACTCACGTCAAATAAAGCAAGGAGTGATACATGCCCCTGGTCAACAGCAGCATACATGTCAACTAAAATGCGTGTTAAAACAGATTCAGTGGAATGAAATTTTCTGAAGCCTGACTGTTGCTTGGGCAGAAGGGAGTTTGCTTCAAGATGACTAATAAGCTGCAACGATACATATTTCTCGACTATCTTTGACAAGAAAGATAGATTAGAAATCGGTCGATAATTGGCCATGTCATTTACATCAAGACCACTGCGCTTAAGTGAAGGCAAAACTATAGCCCGCTTCTGAGAAGAAGGAAGGGCCCCATCCCCCAATGCAGTATTACAAAGTAACAACAAAAACGGCAGAAGATCATCCACGAAGTCCTTGATGAGAAATGACGGCAGCGGGTCGAGCTCACACGACTTCGATGGCGAGGACAGCAACAACTGGCGAAGGTCTTCTGCAGAAAACGGCTTCAGTTGAGACATCCTGCAGTCAGTTGGAGGGAAAGTCGGTGGTATCGCACCTTCAGTTGAACGTCGGACTGCGTCAATCTTCTGTTCCATAAATTCCAGGTAAGCCGCAGCTGTGAATGATGGTTCATCGGGGCTTTTTCCAGAAGTCGAACGACCAAGGACGCTTGAGATAGATGCCCAGAGTCGTCGAGGGTTGTTAGAGTCTTTCTCAATCAGCTTCTCCCAATAGTACATCTCTTTTTCTCTATACACTGTATGCATATGCCGCATGTGCTTGATCCAGGCCACACGGTCCTCAGTGCTTCGTGTTCGCCGAGAGCGTCGCTCGAGACGTCTCACCTCCCGACGAAGATTACGACAATCTCCATCAAACCATGGAGTGAGAGGTCTTTTTCGGGCCTTCACTGTTCTGAGTGGGAGGAGATCATCGATTAATGCACGCATTGATGACTCGTAGATGGAGAAGAGTTCTTCCGAAGAACGGCCTTCCATTGACGATATGTCTTTACAGAGAGGACCATTCAATAGGCCAGCTTTGAAGGCCACACGGTCCAGATTACGCCAACCTCGCATTGACCTGATAGCATAGATTGGCTGTGCATGAAGGTGAGGAGTAGTGAAGAGCAGAAGACCGTGATCAGAAAGAAACGGCGGTTCCACCCTCATATCTCGGATGACACAGTCATCACGAGTGATGACGACGTCCAGCCAGCCTCCCAAGTCATGAGTTGGCTCTGAAACATGCTGAGCCAAACCGAATTGCTGGATTTGGTCGTTGAAACGGATAGTGTCAGGTGAACTCGGGTCCTCAAGATGGATGTTTAGATCACCTGTTATAACTAGTTGACTGTTGTACGTTGCGAAAATCTCCAATAAAGATGCAAACTCAGCGTGGAATGCAGTTGACGGAGAAGAGGAACCAGGGCGGTAGATGGCAATTAGCGTCAGAGGACCACGGGCAGTAGCGAACGACAGGCACAGAGCCTCGAAAGTGACTGGCTGAAATGGTAGGGCAGTGATCTTAACCTTGTGAATGTCTTTGAAATAAACGATGACTCCATAATATCAATAATTCACTTCATAATAATATTATTATTGAACCAAAAATGATAATAAATATTTTGCATGATATGAAATCTTAATATATAATAGCACATGTTTGAAGATCTAGGAAATGTAGACAATTTAGACAATGTAGACATTCAGCAGAATACAATGGAAAACAATGGAAATGTGCCTTTTGTCTGTAGGTACTGAAGAGCTTTCCCGATTGTCTTCAAGCCGATATTTGCCTGCATTTAAATCATAATTTGCTCAGCAGTTGCCCGGCCTTCAGACAAGCCAGCCCAGGTATTATACATCTCACTTTCTCAGGCTCCTTCTCCTCCTGTCTCTATTCGGCCATCTTCCTGTCTCTGTCTTTGTCTCTCTCTCTTGTACTCTCTCTCTCTCGATCTCTGTCTTTCTGTTCTGTTCATTAAAAGTTTTCAAAGTTGCGAAAAAATTAATTTAAATGAGCTTTCTGTCACTGATCTCGTCACTTCTAACCTTTCTGCTTGGCTTATAAATGTGATTATAGCTCCATGCAGCTCGATGGTTTAGGAAGCTCACCTTATCTCGTGCGATCTACATCAGCTCACTTAAACTAGACTTGGTCTTCTGACTTTGACTTTGCATAAATTATTAAGCTATCTTTGTTCAGACTTACCTACGCATTCTCTACTACCCCTCCCTGCTTGGTGGGAGTACACCAGAGCAAGGGATTGCCTCAAGCGCCATTGATTTTTGCTTCATGAAACAGACGTCAGACTCTTACAGAGGTCATCTGGAACGTAAGCATTGATGCACTCCTAGTCCTGTTTCATCCTATTGTTCGAAGGCGGTATGCTCTGCGCCACAGACTGCATGACTTTGAACTGTCCATAAAAGATTACTTTAATTTCATCTCTCGTGTACACTTCAGGACTGCTCGCAGTGTTAACTTTATGAACCATGGCAAAAACTCTTTCTCAGCCTGGAAGTTTGCAGAAACAGAAAGCTCAGTGCACCATACATGTTAGTGTAGGCCAAGGGCGGATACAGAAATTTTCGAAAGGGGGTGGGTAAAATTTAGGGTCTTGTTGGTGGGACAGGGGAAAAATTTCGTTGTGCCGCCGAAAAACTGATGACCTTTTTCTTAGTCATCGATCAATTTTCCGGGAAAAGAAGATACTATTTAAACCGCTAAATCGAACGGGGGGGCCACGTCCCATACGATTTTGTAATAGGGGGCCTGATGTCCAGTTTTTCTCTCCCGCTACATTTATTTAATGGCTTGTTGAAACCAAATGGGGGGGCCACGTCCCATGCAATTTTTAAATGGGGGCCATGGCTGGATTGCCTCCCTGAATCTGCCCCTGGTGTAGGCTACATGTAATAAGTTATAATACATGTATATCAGCTTGATCTTCTAGAATAAACGAAATGACGTCAATATTACTACTATTAATATTGAAATTGAGTGATTATAAGCTCGCCTTTAGATTTACTCACCTGTGCTTTCAGGTTGTCTGAGAGCTTTATCGTTGAAATTCAAATCGACGCACGCGCCACCTGGTGACACAATGATACATCCGGGTGACGTCCTCGACTCCATCTACTTCATCGCCAGAGGATCAATCGAGATCGTGGACGATGAAATAGTCATGGCCATTCTAGGTTAGAACAGTGGACGATTCAATACAAGAAGCAAACCAGAGGGCTAATATTCAGGTTTAACATGAAAATGAAACTATATTTATTTTGTAGTCTGTTTCAACAAGGTCGTAGCCAGGATTTGATTTCCGGGGGTGTTTCACTCACCAATTTCCCTTCCTAAAAATCTGATGACTTTTTTTAGTCATCCCGCATATTTCGGGGGTGTTTTCATGGTTTTTATTTCATGGTTTTTACATCATGTGCTCGTAAATGCATTATATTATTTTTCACATTTTCCATTTCGGGGGGTGTTCAAACACCCATTAAACCCCCATAGCTACGACCTTGTGTTTCAATGCCTCCAATTTGGGGGTCATCCGTGACCCGATCCGTCGTGGCCTGACGTTGTCCCTTACTGGCTCCTATCTAGTATGACCCATCTTCTTGCTCGTCCTATTCCTTCTCTCTTTTAGAAATCAATCAAATCATTAACTGATTCATCTCAATGGAAAGAAAGCGAGATCGCGCCTATAATTTATACTCTTAAGATCTCAAAGCTTATGATATAAGAAATTGATTATCGCAAAATATTACACCTTGATATGCAAAATTATGGAAAAAATATTTCGGTGCAAAATTATTACCTCACTAACCCATCTGAGAATAGTCTTTCAAATACAAAAGAGTTTTTCACATGCGATATTATGACAACTGCCCTTGCAACAACTGTGCGGTCTGAAACACGTTGGGGCCGTCCATAAAGTACGTCACGCTATTTTTGACCATTTTTGACCCCCTCCTCCCCCCTGTCACAAACTGTCACAAATCTCGGACCCCCTAAAGTACGTCACACTTTCGAGCAAAAAATTTAAAAACAACCATTTACCTAACCCTCTAAACCCTATAGTATACTATCTCTAATCCCTCTGATAGTGACGTGTGTCCCTAAGCGCTTTGATAGTGACGGGAAATCAACTTTTATCCCGCCAGGCCGGGTTTTGGACACGCCTGGCCGGACCGGGTCGGATTTTAGGTACTAAGAATATAAAAATATAAAAGAATTTAAAAAATAAATGTGTGACGTCACACATGGCCTGACCCTCCCCCTGTCACAAACTGTCACACTTTCCTACACCCCCTCCCCCTGGAGCGTGACGTACTTTATGGACGGCCCCTTGTGCAATATTGTCAATAATAATTATGCAATTAAACTGCAAATGTATACATATATATATATATAATGTATACATATATATATAATATATATATATATATATAATATAATATATATATATATATATATATATATATTGTATATATTATCGTTTCGTTCCTGTAGGTAAAGACGACGTATTTGGTGAGGACCTGAAGAAGTCCTACTTCGATGCCCGGCGGACGGTCAGTAAGTCGGGCTACACGGTCCGAGCAATGTCCTTCTCGGACATGCACCGGATCCGGGTCGACGACCTCCAGAGCATCATGGACTCCTACTCGGAGTTCGCGACGGACTTCCTCCAGAAATTCGGTGTCACATTCAACCTCAAACAAGTCAGTTCACTTCAGTCAGTCATTCAGTGATTCATTAAATTAATTTGTATAGCGCCTCTTCGATTTGACAACTCAGAAGCTTTAGACAGTGGAGAGAAAGAGCTCAGACGCTGACGTGACCCCAACAAAACAGCTCCTGACTTTGCCAGGGTTAATGGCCAAACCATTGAAACAGGACCATGCATGCATAGATGAAAGGCACTCATAGGCGTAGGGGACCTTTCAGCAGTGGGGGGCAAACATTTTACTTTTGCCCGAAAACATAAACCCGGAATAATTGACGTCGTGCGCACATAACCATCTCTGTTCTTGCACCCACACTCGGGGATAAGGGGCAGAGGGGCAAATACCCTGAACCCGGTCATATTATAGGGACCAGGCTGGGTAATTTTAGGTCTATGCGCAGTGGCACAATCACGTCCTAAAAGTTGGGGGGCCATAATGAATCACGTCCTAAAAGTTGGGGGGACCATAATAATAAAGTTAGGGGACCACTCAAAAGTTGGGGGGACGCGTCCCGTGGGTCCCATAGGGCACGTGGTTGCGCCTATGCCTATGCGCAAATTTATTAGGCCTATGTAGTCTATGTAGGCCTATTTATTCCTGACACTTTACCACAACCACTGTCAACCTTCACACGAGCAACTGATTAAATTCCTAATTGCACATTTGTTTTTGTAGTGTATCATATTTAATCATCTACCCAAGCGCATCTAGTAGGTGAACCGTTCAGAAGCGCTCCTAGTGTGCAAGACCACGCGCGAAGAGGCAGGTTTTAAAAGGAGAGAAGGAAGAAGGGAATCTGCTGGAGAAGGTGTAGAGCGAACCCAAGGATAAAGCTCATTTCAAAGAGAAGGACCAATTGAGGCAAATGATCAAGACTGAGCCACAGCAGTTCTAGAAGGCGGAAACAAGAGTCAAATCTTTTGGATGAACGAATGGAGGAGGCTCATGCAGTGAGGCCTTACTTAAGGCTTAGTATAACGTCGGTCAGATAATTGGGGCAAGACCCGCTGAGCCTTGAAGATCAGAGTGAGGAATTTAGATTGTATGGGAGCACGGAGAGGAAGCCAGTGGGTGGGGACAGAACGGCGAGAGATCCTGAGACACATTAAATGAAAATAAGTGGAACGTGTGCTTTTGGAAATGCGCTTAGTTAACACCCTGATACCGCACACTTGACAAGAAGGAAAAGATCGGAGATTTCTCATGGAGCAGAACAAGATCTGCACGTTCAATGTTGATGATCGCAAGATTATCGTGTCTATTTTGTCTCATGACCAGGGATAGTAGAAATTTCGATGTCATTCAGGCAGTGAATTCCGTGACCTGTGGCACCTGTCTTGAATGCTGTGAATTTCCCCAAATGCCACGAATAGTCGCAATTTGTTGGCAAATTTCGGCTCGGGAATTTGTTGCGATTCTCGCCATTATTTACCAAATGCTACCGTGAATTCAGAATTTTTCGGAAATTTCTGCTGTCAATGGTTGTTGTGTGCTAATATTTAACTCCATTCGGGCAAGTTGGAACTGGGAGATAATGTGGTGTACTAATGAACGTTGAATTTTTACAAGTTTGGTTAATATTTTCCCGGGTCGATCTGCCCGAAAAAACAGACTTGCCCGAAATTTGGGGGGCATTTGCCCCCCTGGACCCCCGTCTCCTACGCCTATGAAGGCACTCTTCAAGTTTAAGTTTGCCAGACTGGTCAGTGTACGATAAAGCAATAGAGCAGGGTATCATCCGCATACTGGTGTAATTCGATTCCAAAGTGATTAGCAATGCACCGGGGAAGTTATTGGGGAAGTTAAGGCGGTAAATAGCAAGGGTCCAAGAATCGATCCCTGCGGCACTCCAGCAGTGCAATCAGTAGGCTCAGACCGAGTGGTCCCAATGCCGACCTGCGGATTCCGGCCACGCAGGTAAGAAGCTAACCCAGTGGCGTAGCCAGGAATTTTTCATGGGGGGTTTATGGCCGGAAACCCTGTTTTTTGGTTTTTTTCTTGCTTAAATGGAAAAATAACCTTAAATTTTTTTCCCCCGGAGCCAATGGGGGGGGTTTTGACCCCCGAAACCCCCCCTTGCCTACGCCACTGAGCTAACCAGTTTAAGGCTGTCCCAGAGACACCGAAGCTATTGGCAAGTCTTGTAAGAAGTAGCTGATGGTCAACAGTATCAAAGTCTGCACTGAGGTCAAGACTCAAGACATACCATTGTCAATAGACGTGAATATGTTGTCAAGTGTAGAGACAAGGGCAGTCTCAGTCGAATAGCCTTCGAGGTATAAGCTGACCGGTAAGGACTGAAGTTCTGACATGAAGTGGTTTTTTAATACTAGTAAGAAAGAGACCATCCAGGATCTTAAAAATGTTATAGGTCTGAGCTCTGAAATTATATAGGTTGCTGAAGACTGTTAAGTTTTTTATGCAAGGGTGTAACTAGATGAGGTTGTTAGTGGCATCTCATGCTTTATTGATATGCCTTGGATTAGCATTCCAAGAGTACTACAACAGCTACAAGTGACATCGAATTGCATAATCAATCAATCAATCAATCAATCAATCAATCAATCAATCGGAGTCTTATCCGATCGGATGCGACTGCATAGCAAAAAACGGCCATCGTACAGGGCGGGGTGCGATTACCCCTTCTCCCCGGCATCTTTCTTGCCTTTCGCGCGATGAATAAGAATTGATGACGATGTTTACCCAGACGAACGAAGGTCCGTTGGGAGGAGCGCTGTTACGTCAGCCAACCTCCGCGGCTCTTCCTCTGCACTCACTTAACCCTGCCGAGTTTTTTATGCACGTGACGAACTGGTCACGTGATCAGTCTAGGTCACTGACGTCGGCGTTGAAGAAAGTCATTGAATATTAAAGGCAGTATTGTAAAGGACAATCGAGGCCTGCATGAAGATGCGCTTAATTAATACAGTGTTTTGAGTGGCGCTAAGTAAATTATATTATGGGTAAAACAGCAGCCATTGCTATTTTATTACTCTACGACTCTACAATTACGACTTAGAAGAGAAATGCAGATCCTTTTACCTAAACCAGAGAGGTCGTCAAGGTACGTAACAGTAACCCCGTATCAAAATCCTACCTACTCAAACGATCGTGGCAATTGACACTCGAATAAATTTTGGCATGCAATAATTATTGCACCACTGACTGACAAGTACATAACTTGCGATGCGCTGGACTGTTAACCTCTTTCCCCAGTCACCTAATTCTTTTATACGACAGTGAACCGAGTTCATATGTTAGGTCATCAGAAGCCCTGATGCAACAGAATATGCAACATGAATATAGCAAGAGAAATCGTCCATAGACGCAGGTTGTAGCGATATTATGTTAGGCACCTTTAAGACGAGGCCTATTAACCAAACATATAATACAGCTTAGGGCGGGAAAGACAGTGACGAAATGTGGCCTCTAATATTTATACAGGAATATGATCGAAAATTGGTTCAGTACCTTGCTCTTAAGTGCTGTAATATGCAGAGCAAATTTCTGTCCAGGGTAACGGCCTCTGTTGTCATAGACCCTGGTCAAATGGGATCCATCCATCGAATCAAACTGAACTAATTATTTGTCTAGCTAATATTGCACTTAACCCTCGGGTTACCAAGGGGGGGTGGTTGCCACCCCTAGATTTTTCCCAAATCAAACGTAATAAAATTTTGTCGTTTTAGGTAGCTGTAGAGGATTCATTGGCAAACATTTTGAGCTAAAACTTTTGATGATGCCCCATACTGTTCAAATGTTATACCCGATATACCCAAGGTACCAGAGGGGTGGATACCATCCCCCTAGATTATCGTCTATAACTTTTCCACCCATTAATATTAAGAGACACAAATTATACCATTCTATAGAGAGATTGTGGGGCTGCATTTTCATGTTCACTGAGATGTCTTTTGACAACCGGAAGTGCTCAAAATAAATTAAAATCTATATAAAGGTGTTTTATTTTCAAAAAATGTTCATGTTTTTCTATTATAACTTATCCATTTTTTTTAACAGAAATAAATTATACCATTCTGTAGAAGGCATTTAGGGCTATTTTCTAATACTCAATAATTTGTCGTTTGATCACCGGAAGTGCTCAAAATAAATGAAAATGTGTGAAAATTTTGAGTTTTTTTTTACAACGCAAGCCGATATGTCTACGTAAACGTTTTTCAGCAGCTAGTAGCTACTACATGTTTTGTTTGTACATAAAACAGACTATTACTAGTTTTTATTGTTGAAAATTGGACTTTGTTATGTAAACTATTATAGTATATATAAATCATGTTTAAAACACACAGAATCTAATATATTCCCTATGCGTAAGTATACGTTTTCGTGGAATCGACGGGTACCCATGGTAAAAAATTCATAATTTCGAGGGGCATTCATATTTTCTAAATCCAAATATACCATTTTGTGCAGAAATGAATGCTGAATACAATGGTGCATTACAAATTATGATATCTCAAACCAAACCCAAAATCCAGGGGAGGGGTGGTAACCACTCACCCTTGGTAGTCCGTGTTACAAAAAAGCTTGGTAACCTGAGGGTTTAAAAAAAAATGCTTCAGAAGGCTAAGCCTATAATTCCTGACGTCAAACATTGCGTCCCGCTGTTTTACCGAGGAGATTCGAAGAGCAGCTATGGTGCGGGACCCAAATATCATAAACAGTTAAAAATTAATGGCAGCTCGACTGTCACAATTAATTCGAAACTGGATATGGATCTGAAGGTTGAGACCGAGCATTTTCGGAAGGAAAGACGATCAAAGGAGTAATAATGTAATAATGTAATAATCAGCCATTGCATGGAATTCCGTTCAATACGCTGCACTACCTCACCAGTAACGTTTGTCTCTTACAACCTTTTATTGCCTTACTTGTTTTTGCCTTTCCTGTGATTCTTTGTCCGTCTATTATAAATCTTTGCTTTTCATCTGCTTTGTTGTATGTCAGGAAGCTTCGTCCAATGCTTTCAAAGGGAACACAGAAATGATGGAGTTCATCAAACTGCGAAGGCGGAAGTCCTACTTCCCAGAGGAATGCATTCATAGAGGTTGGTCTGCATCCCAATCTATGTCTATAATAATATTTGTGAACACAAAATGGCTATAGTGCCAATGTATCGTATTCAAACCGCACTAAGACCAGTATAGGCATATTTTGCGGTTGTTTTGTTTCTGATTATGCTCTAATTTCCAGCTCTGACTTCAGAATCAAGAATCCGCGCATTTTTCTTTAGATTTGTCTCTGGTCGTTATTTTCTGACCCTCATTCGGATCAGAAATTTATAATAAAATTAATAATTACATTTGTCGCTGATCTGCTTCCTAAAGATTCCTGTTTCCATTGGTGAAGCCATATTGCTCGCATTGCCATCTGATTCGAGTTTCAAATATTATTACGAATCGTGACTTTCGTAGATTAGCACTTTAAAATAAAAGGGCTGTTGCATTGCTGAAGTTTGCGGGACTCTCACATTGGCCAATTCTTTTCGGCTCTCCATGTCTTTAAAATCCAACAGATCAATGAGATCCTTGCATAATATGACCAACTGTATCTGGACTATAAATCACAGCCTCCAGCCGCATTCCACCAGGTTCTTCTTCAAGTGAATCTTTCAGATCCACACACAGTCTACTAAAACCTCGGACGATATTATCTAAATATCGATCTATCATAAATCTATCGCTTGTCGATTTGCAATAAATTACGCGAGATCGTTTGTGTGTAGCTCCCGCTAAAACCAGTAACCAAATGCATAATGATAAGAAAACGCTGCATTACTGCTTTATCGGTGGAATGTAAGTAAACTATTTCGCCGGTTACTGTTGTTTAAAGTTAAGTTGCATTTGTTAAGAATTTGCATAGACTGCTATCCTTTGTGGTGACTCGCCACATACTTGGATTTTGATTTCGATCCCAACGCACTATATGCCTTGTTATCTTGTAAATGGAGTTCCTGTCTAGAGAGATTGCTGTTCCTTCGCGAGCCTCATTGTTGTCTACCATCAAAGAGTTTAAGTTTTTTTATTTGTCATGTAATTGGATGCATTGGGACTTTCTACAAATGCTATAAAAATATCGAATGATTGGTCGATTGGTTGATCGGTTGATTGAAATATTTTAGTTGTTTGATCGATTGTTTGACAGAGTGTTTGATTGGTTGATTAGTCGATTTTTGTACTGCCTGAGTGGTTTATTGATTGACTGATTGATTGACTGCCTGATTGGTTGATTGATTGGCTAATTAATTCATTGGTTGGTTGGTTGATTGATTGGTTGGCTGATTGATTGATTGGTTGGTTGATTGATTGATTGACTGCCTGATTGGTTGATTGGTTGATTGATTGATTGATTGATCTTTCTGTCTCCTGTTTCAGATTCCTGTTTCCAGACGGTACCTCAGATCAAGAAATCGATTCGTCGGATGATCACAGCGGCTGCCAGGCATCGATCCGGTTCCACCATCGACATATCATGTGACGATGATCGATCATCGTCGATCGTTGAACTGTCCCCAGAGTATGCCAACCCGATCCCCCACCCTGCCCTCCCACCAGCACTACCATCCGTTCCAGATGAACTCTTCAACCAAATCTCCGCGCGCAAACCATCCAGGGTGTCTTCCACGGGTTGGTAATTTCAGAATTAAATTGTAAAACTTTATGGAGATGATTAATATTTGATAATGCTATAATGAAGTCTTTGTCCACAATAATTATAGCTGGGAGCCTGGGAACCTCTGTCTCTCAATTGGGGGCTACATTTATGCAAATAGTCCTATTTATATAGATGCTGCTAATCTTAGAAAAGGTGTCTTAGCGACAACTTGTGTCTGCTTGGACCCGTATTATATAGTACATCCAGAAATGGAAAGAGACAAGGGACAGAAAATAACACGAATTAGCGCAGGACTACCGTTGGCTGGATTTGCTCGACGTGTCTTCGTTTCTCTGAATTGCGCTAATTCCGACTCGTAACCAGAAGTTCAGTTTCTTAAATACCGTTTTTAATCTGATCAACTTTTTGATAAATATCGCTATTTGCACAACAGTTGTACATCGCTCAAAAAACCAGGTTAACAAGAAGATTGCATTACCCAACACCTCCATACTTGAAAGTTGGCAGTTCCAGTCGCAAGCTTGACTAACGAGGAGGACAACAGTACAAAATCATGTTTGTCATGACATAGTCTGGTTAAGAGCTGCATTATGCCAAACAATTTTTTCGAGGGCAACGACCTCTGTTGTCATAGGTCCTCGTCAAATCTGGATCCATCCATAGTGTGGTAGAGGTCGTTAAACACCTTTCCATTATATCGCAATAACCCTACAAAACTTGAAGATTTTACGTCGAATTTATTCGATTATTAGCGATTACAACGTCATTTGATTAATCGAAACTATTATTTTAATCAGAACCAATTCATTTCGCCAAACTATATAAAATATTTCATTTTTCTCCAAATTGCATCAAATAATTCAATTCTTTTAAATTTGAATACTTGTCCTATCGCAAAGCAGTACGGCCGTCCCTCCCAGAGGTCTACGCGACGCCAAAGGAAGCCGACAGAAAGCGTCAGTCCTTCTCTCGATCCGTCAAGACATCATCCGATCAAGGTCAAGGTCAAGGTCAAGGTCAAGGTGCACTTCCGGTCCGATCAACATGGACCGCCATTGAGGAAGATGACGACCAAGTGCTTGCCGAGGACGAGGCCACCACCCAGAGTCACGGCGGTCTGTCACCGATTGCTTCCAGGTCAAGCTCGATGACCTATGCTCCGAAGTCGAGCCCCAGCACTGGCCTTCCGTCTGGGCAGTCACCGCTGGAGTCGGATGGTGTAACGATGAAATACCTGTGCGATATCGATGACCGATTAAAAGCAATCACGCAGTGAGTTGGATGCTGGATCTATTCATTCGTTCTTCTTCACTGCGTCCATTAACCGAATTCACTCGCCAGCATTATTTTATTTGTTCGACCGCCAGTCAATACATACGCCTGCTAATCAAGCGGTTTTCAGCCAGTCAGTGTGTCATTTAGTCAATCAATCGTTACCCAGTCAGTTATTCAGTCATTCTGTCAGTCGGTCAATCACTCAGTCAATCAGTTAGCCAATCAGTCATTCTGTCAGTCAGTCATTCTGTCAGTCAGTGAGTCAATCAGTCAGTCAATCAGTCAGTCAATCAGTCAGTCAATCAGTCAGTCAATCAGTCAGTCAATCAGTCAGTCAATCAGTCAGTCAGCCAATCAGTCAGTCAATCAGTAATTTTGTCAGTCAGTCAATCAGTCAGTCAATCAGTCAGTCAATCAGTCAGTCAATCAGTCAGTCAATCAGTCAGTCAGTCAATCAATCAGTCAATCAGTCAGTCAATCAGTCAGTCAATCAGTCAGTCAATCAGTCAGTCAATCAGTCAGTCAATCAGTCAGTCAATCAGTCAGTCAATCAGTCAGTCAATCAGTGAGTCGGTCAGTCAGTCAATTACTAAAGGCAGTCAGCCATCATCGAGCAAGTTAACCAACGAGTAAGCTGTAGCTCAATCACCCGCTGTTTGAGCCAAGCAGTCACCAGGTCAGTCAATGCACAAGTCAATCATTCACTTAAAACTCAGTCATGAAAAAGTCATTCAAACTGCAAGTTAGTCTTCATAGTCATGCAGTCAATTGTCGTTCTTATTTATGTAATTCAACATAAATACATCCATCCATTCCATCTATCCATCCATATATCCATCCATCCATCCATCCATCCATCCATATATAACATCAATCCATTCATCCATCTATGCAGTAAGTAACTAATTCAATCGGTCAGTGACTTGGTTGCATTATTTTGCCTCTTAATTGTTTCTTAAGGCGGATGGGAAACTTCGAGGATGAATTATGCAAAACAGTCGACGCCATCTTGGAAGTTCTCGGCTACGAGCCTCAGGTCGCTCGCCGACAGGTGGCCACGGCGGAGTCCGTCTACATGTCGTCTGCGCAAGCACGTGACCTTCCCAATCTATTAAGCTTCAGCGAGGACGAGTCACTGCTAATGTTGCCATGACAACGACAGCAACGATCAACGTCACAACGCGAGACGACAGACGCCTTGGCCGCCTGGCGATGAAATCGAAATCCCGGATGAATATGAAATATTTTGATTGGCCATCTGGCGAATACAGCGGAAGCTAAACGAGTTGGCTGGTCACTTAGCTCAAGTTTTATGTTAATTATTCTGAAGCGAATTTGCGCTTACGTTGCACTCGTTCGATGCCTTTTTGGTTCATGTGTTATTGTCAAATTAATTAATTAGGCTTTTTTCTCACTAAAACGAACTGCATTCATTTTCGTTGTTCATAGATTTTTTAACTTTCCGATGAACATTTCTGCCGCCTAGCGAGTGTCGCAGGCAGCAAGACTATAATATTATGGAGCGCCGTTTGTTTGATGTGTGTGTATATCGCATTATGCAATGGGAATGCACGTGTGTTTCTTCCAGCAGCGTTTTTATGTAGGTCGTGTAGCTATGTATTCCGGTGTCTCTGGCGTGGCCTTTTGCTTCTTAGAAAACGCACGAACTAGACGCTTTGAACCAGTCCAGTATGTTTAAGCAATTTATGAAAAACGAACGCAATAGGAAATTATTTCAAGTCTGATTACACTGCGCCCCTATTATTACAGAAAATCTGACCATTCAAACACGCTTTTTGATATGAATTCGTGATCTACTCTAAATTTCTCTAAGCTATTCCCTTACACGCAAACTTCATCAATAGGTTTTCATAATGATCTGAAACATTATTTTACCTGGTAGAGAGCGTCACCATGTCGTTAAACTGTGGAAGCCACAACATGATATTAGTTGTTCACATTCATGTTTGAAACAGTTTTTCGGTTTTACATGGTTTGCTTGTGGAAGGCAGACTCAATTTATACTTTGACATAGGCTACAGGCCATAAAAACGTAGCACGAAACTTTGGTTGCTTAAAATGTTGTAGGCTATAGGTAGAAAACTTGAAGACGATATGCTTTGCATTGATAGAACGAAGTCAATGCTTAAAGTTACGTGCTAATATAATAGTTTTGCGATTTGATGCAGAAAAACGGCAATTCATCTTTTGCTGCTAGTGCATGGGTTCTTGAAGTGTGTGAAATGTAGAAAAATAACGGGGAGGTGAGTTGGACTATGATCCACTTGGAATTTGGGTGTGAAAACAGACTTTTCTTTGGGGCTCTAGGAAAGACTGGGGTTGAAACCCCAACCCCTCGGCAATTCTCACCCTGGTTTCTTGTGTTTAAAGATATCTTGTGACAGAAGTATGTGTCGTTTTCGTCTCCCTACTCTCATCACAGGCATTGGAGTGGCGGCACAACCTGCTCCTGAGTAGCCTACTGTCAGTGTCATCAGTTTTTACAACCTGCTCTGTGCGCTATATAAAGTCAATAATAATAATATTAATATTATAGGCTATGAACATTATTTTATATATCGACTTACAATAACCTCAATTATGTTGCAATAATCTCCCCGCTGCTACTCTATTTCCGTCACCATGCTGTTCTTGTTGTCATACTGTTTCTGTTGGCATTGGAATACTGTTTCCATTGCCATACTGTTTCTGCTGCCATACTGTTTCCATTGGAACACTGTTTCTCTTGCCGTACTGTTTCCATTGGAATGCTGTTTCTCTTGCCATACTGTTTCTGCTGCCATACTGTCCCGATTGATACATCGAAACACCCCTGGTCTGCTCATCCCGTCGCACATTTATATCTGATAACCATGTACTCAAAGCAAAAGAAATAATATTCGCAACGTGACTATGTCACACTGCATTTAACTTTTTTAAATGCTTGTGTCGTGTTTTGCGTGAAATCAAGTGTTGAAAGAAAGCTGGAAAAACGGTTGATGTCTAAGCTTACAGTACATGATGCAGCTTTCCACGCAGACTGTTTGTAGCTTAACGCTTTTTATGGCAGTTAGTCCGTTTGTTATTAGCACTTGACAAATCCGTCAGTTTTCCGATGTTATTGAGACACTTAAAATAATAATATTAGAAGGAATAATTATTGTGTGTGATCGTTAGTTTTACATTTACACTCGTTACGCTAACTGTAGAATCCAGACAACGTGAACGCTTTTTAGCACGAAAATCGCTGCACATGCCCCGGTGTCACGAAAATAAAGTCTCCGAAAAACAAAGTCTTCGCCGAATGAAAAATTGTCTCCCTTTTCAGTTCCCATTACACATTTTATGCCATTATCGTGTCAATTTGGTGAAAATACTCGATTGTTTAGAGGCAATTTTTTGGAATTGACATTCTTAAATTTATCACGAACTTCAAAGTAAACGTTATATAAATAAGAGAATTAAGTTTCTCCGGATTACGACTTGTTTTCTCCTCAAGATAGGCTACTTTTTAATAAAATAGTCTCCGTGCAGGTCCTTTACGACCGAGATGTTACCATTTACTACACTTGGGTCGGTAAAGGGCAAAGAGCAATCTGCTGAAATCCCAGATAATTTCGATTGCAATTTATCCCAAATAGACTCTTCGAAGACGAGACTTTGCAAGAGGGAGACTTTGTTTAGGAACACCAAATAGATTGCGATATCCGCAGCAACATTGAACTCTAACATGGCGGTCTAGATTTTCGATGTGTGAAGCATTCTTTCTCGCCCACGATATTCGTCGTCACTTGTTCAAAATGTGTTTCTGCGTCGCCATATTGACAGCCGTCGACCATGACGCTACGGCGACGCGATGCGGTTTTCAGCTTTCTGCGCGTGTATGTGTTAATCTCAAGGAGTACAGTAAGCGCTCGTAATTACTGTTATACGAATCTACATAGAGCTATGCAATTGAAACATCCATCCGATTTTGTGTGCATTCGATTCTTACGATTTACTTAACGCTGATGCTTAGCGGAGTTACTTATAGCCAATGCCAATGCCACCATGCCAACATCGAAGTTTGGCACCACACTTATTTGCGTTTTGCTGTTTTAATGTCTTAATGATTGGTTGACTAATTTCGTATTGTTAATTTGCTCAAATCGTCTTATTGTAACGTAATTTCATTACTGTCTGTGATAAGGTCGTCATCTATTTCCTCTGTTTAACGCTGCGTATTTTAGTTTTATGGTTTGTTCTGCGACAACTTTTGATGCTCATTTTCTACGGTTATGAATACAACAGAAACAAGATCGATTGTTTTCGAATTCGATTCAAAGATCAAATATAACACATAGACAAACGTAGCATAAAGTCAAAGGTAACGCAGAGGTAAAGGCAACAACGGTATAAAGATGACACAAAGGTAAAGGTCACAACACGATAAGATATTATGACGATGGTGAAGGCAAGACAAGGTAAAGTTGACGCAAATGTGAAGGTAGGATAGTGGTAATGATGAGACAAAGATTGAGTTCACACGCAGAGAGGTGCATGCAAAATTGCAAATATAACAAGAGAGGGTGAAAATCTTTCTCTCGACGCGCAAATTCAACTTCAGCAAACCACCAACAATAGTCTCTGGTTGGCGGTCTAAGTTGGCATACGGACACAGAACAGACGTGGGGCGCGATTATGTATACATACATACATACATACAAACATACAAGCATGCATGCATGCATACATACATACATACATACATACATACATATATACATACATACATACATACATACATACATGCATGCATGCATACATACATACATACATACATACATACATACATACATACATACATACATAGTTACATACATACATACATACAATTATACATACACACATACATGCATACATACATGCATACATACATAGTTACATACATACCTACATACATACATGTATACATACATACATACATACATACATACATACATACATACATACATACATACATACATGCATGCATACATACATACATACATACATGTATACATACATACATACATACAAGAAGTTTTGCGCTCGTGTTGTTACATATTTAACGACGCTGCCATATCGAAGATGATTAGTGTCGCCACGCCATTTAGGTCCCCGTGGATTGACCGTGCTAGCCCGAGATTTTTGAATCTCTGAAATAGCCACCTTCGGGAATCGAACCGCGGCCCGCACGCTCTTTCACAGAGTGGATTGCGTACAGACCTTACCGGTGTAGCCAAGCGAGCCAGTTCAACGTTACATTCCAACTGCTTTTATAGTTATAGCACCACTTTGAATGAATCACAGTATGCTGAAATCTGTTGGTCGTTGGTTGGTCAGATCGCGGCGGACGAGTGTAGATCTAGTCATGATAGAGCGCCAACATGGACCAGAAGTACATCCATCCGTCGATTACCTGACCCCGGTGCAAAACTCCAAAGCATACGCGACGATTGTCCACCGTGAACATTGAGGTGAGAATGATCGAAGCATGCGTCACTATGTCCACCGTGAAAGCGGTTGATTAGTTTGGTCGTTCGCAATAGCAAGCGTCGAGGGTTCACCCTGAATCTCGTGAGTTACGCAATGGCGTTATTTAAGTATTTAGAAGTAATTATTGGTAGAGTAGTTATTTTAATCTACTTCCTAGCTTAGAAAAAAAATTCTAATTATTTTCTAGGCATGGGTACATGTAGATTGTAGACTTGGGCGTAGTTAATCGATGCAAGCGATACGGTTTCATTGGCGGTATATAAATGCACAATGGTGCAGGTGTTTGTGGACCTAAAAAAGCAAACATAGCCTACTCCCTATAGCCATGGAAGTCGATATTACCCTACCTAACAAGGTTCAATGATCTGTAGCTTACTGCAGCACCCGTAGTATAGTAGTAGCTTCAGTTTGACGGCATTGTGCGATAATTTAAAAAAATAGCGTCCCCTCCTCTTGTGTTTATACTTGGGACTGGCATTGTCAGAGTGCAACCAGTGGTGGATTTCCTGTGATGCTTAACAATTAAGATGAGCAGGTACACCTAGCTACCTAAGTTAGACAATTTGTAGTTATATATTATGGTGAGAATTACGTTTTAAAGGTGTCTAAAAGGATCGGATCAGAACTGTGTTTGACTTATATGCCGCAGCTACTAGCACACTAGCATTTTGAAGTTCAAGTCATATTCGCGCTTAGGATTTGAAAGGAAATTTTCAAGCGATACGGTAATTATTATGTTCTTCATTTACCAGTTAATATAAGCTAACACACTGCAGGTGCTGATTAAAGTGTGCCTTGATACGTTTGTTTCAAGTGCATGTCTACGTCCCGGTAGGGGAGAAGATAATTCTTGGATCCTGATTTGACCAGGGTTTATGACAGCAAAGGCCGTTTCCCTCAAAAAAATTTGTTTGGCATAATACAGCGCATGATAATTCTTTGCTAAATTCGAAAAATTTATATCCAAGCCTGAAGGAACAAAACTTAACAAGACCATAGCTATGATAAAGCAATCAAAGTCTCCGGCGCACTTTAACGAATAGTGAAAAGTCTTGATACAATCTTTTTAAAAGACTTTGAACCGTCGAGTTTCCGGACACATCGCAGGATATTCCTTCTGACGAATTCCCCGTTTACGCACGCGCTGCATTCTATGGTTTGGCATGGGTGCAGAGGGTCAAAACATTGGTCACGGTCACATTGTCAGCAAGAGTTTGAAAAATGCAACGGAGTTAAGAACATGGGTGCATTTCATACAGGTTTCATACTGTAAATTTCTCAGTTTGTGTATCATTGGTATCTTTAGAGCTTTAATGGAAGAAATTTGCAAAAAATAGTAGCAGTTTAATAGGTGTGAATACAATTAGGCTCCCATCTTGACCCCACGTAGGCCTACTGGCGAGATTGGGGCTGGACAACTTTAATATGCGTGCATGAAAATTTGTCAGGATTGTAGCGACTTTGTTGCACAGTCCCATGGATCGCGAGTTTGGCGAGGCGATATCTTTAAGTTTCCAGAAGTTATTTTTTATGTTTCTCGTCGTTTGAATTTTATATTCTACATTGCCGAAATAAATAGAAGTCACATTTACCTTATAATTATTCATTATACCGAAGTTTGGGGTCTTTCTTGACATCAAAAGCCGTTGAAGCCAATTTAGAATATATTACGCAAAGTACACATCCATCTGATGTCAACGATTGTCGCAATATCTCGGTCAAACCAATTCTCTGCGCTTATTCGAATAAGACCCAATCAACTTAACCAAACTGTGTAGTAACGCCGACAATCACCGTTGCCATCCTATTTCATGAAAACTTGGGACTGGCACTGGCTAAGCATGATTAGCATGGACGTCCAGTGACGCAACTAAGAAATAGAATCTAAAAAATGCAACTTCTTTCCTTTAGGACAATGTAGAACATAAAGACCTAATATTATACTTCACTCAATATATTAGTGACGTCGTTTTCCCTACGTAATGATTATTGTTTTGTATAAAATCTTTTTATATCATGTTTTGTTCACTAAAAGAGGTGTCGATTTTGATGATAAAGCGTCACCAGAAATCTAAGAATAACAAACCCAAGCCTAACTCCGAGCTTGCCAGAACATGCTCTGAATTTTCTCAACTGCTGCAAAACTCACAAACTCGTCGAGTCTCTAAATTTCAGTACAAACCACATACACACACTTCCTAACCGAATCGATCGAAGTAAGCGCTTGACAGCCAGCCCAGCCAAAGCGTCGTCAAAGGTAAACACAAAATGGACCTAGGTTCCTACGATCGACCATTAAATGCAGGTTACCCGCTAAGAATCCTTTGCGCTAATACAATAGGCTGCTTGACTGATATGGAGTTCTGTACATCGCATGTAATAAATTGGTGTTCCAAACGCATGGTCATTGAACTTGGGTGCTCGCAGAGTATTGATTATCTTCGACGATGACAATTTTAACTGTGGCTAAAAAATCACTAACTATAATACTAATAATAATGGTACCGAAAAAACAGGACAAGAAATTGTTTGTTCACCACGAAACCCCATAGGAACGTGAAGTTGTGTTAAGCCAACTACTACGATGACCAGACGAAATTACACCGAAAATTACAGGACCAGAAATTGATCATTTTTTGCCAAAAAAACATAGGAACGTGAGGCTGACGAGACGAAATTGTGGACGATTCTACGGATGTCGGCTGAAAAAAGCGGTTGAAACGATGCGACTGCAGTGCTCGAAATTGCCCTACTGATCGCTCGGATAGACATTACATTATTATGGATCGTCTGTGATGCATCGGAAAATACGATCTCTGATTGGCTGAGAGGTTGCCGCGACTTTCAAATTCCTTTCATGCTGGCCCCAGAATATTCAGATCTGTATAATTGTTCAATAATGATATTGTGTGATTGCATACATTGGTTTGGATGGATCCGATTTGACCAGGGTCTATGACAACAGAGGCCGTTACCCTGGACAGAAATTTGCTCGGCGTATTACAGCACTCAAGAGCAAGGTACTGAACCAGTTTTATCTAGTCATTATATTGGTTTACCCGCCTAATAAAATATATATGTGTAATTTGAAATAGTTTTAGAGGTGTCTATCGCGAGCATCGTATTTTCCGATGTATAAAGACGGTTTAGGACTGGGTCGTTGGTCAGCCTAAATTAATGTTACCCAATAGTTGCTCAAATTAATGGCTGTGCGATCATGAAAATTCTAAAGGGTATCACGACCACAAATCGGATTCATATCCATATGCTACTATGTGCAAATCCATGTCAGGGCCACTGTTTGGCTCAAGCTAGAGACCCATTCTATTCTGAAGACGCTTCACTGGCACAAAAGAATACCTAAGCGGCGCCAAGCGAATCGGCACCGTGTCTATTCAGAGAGACCACGAGAAGCCAGCCAACCGAGCCGTTGACACGGTTGACTATCCACCTGGCATGTCAAGCCATACACAGGGCTCACTGCTAGCAGTCAACTGCCTTCTAATATACAGCTTAGTCGGTCTCAAACGAGGTGCAAAATGACTCCCACCCCGTCTATTCACCGCGAATGCTAAGGTGTTTAGGACCGTACAGCCTACATTAAGTTGACGTCCAAGATCTTTCCACAACTCCGCCACTGGTTGTTCTCTGCCAGTGCCAGTCCCAAGCCTGGATAAAGGAGGAGGGCGACACTAGTCATCTTCAATATGGCAGTGTCGTTAAACATGTAACAATCTTTCCACTCTTGGTGTAGGTCCAAGATCTGTATTATTGAAAAAGCCTATCTTGTTTGAAATAGAATTTAAGCCAAACCAGGTGCGTCATTGAGGTATCTGTCATGCATACATGCAAGTTTTTTTTATGTATGTGTGTATGTGTGCATGCATGAAAGTATGAGTGTGTATGTTAATGTACGTATGCGTGCACGTATGTAGATATGTTAGCACGCGTGTATGCGTGTACAGTGTACGTGCACTGGAACGAACGAGCATGTATTGTAGGTATGCTTACAGTACGTGCGGGTGTACGAACGTTCGTATGTATGCGAGCATGTTTGCAAGTTTGCAGATAATTATTCATGCACGCATGAATGTAGGAATCCACATTATGTATTGCATCTTTAAATTTATATAAAGCTTTTCACAGTGCCAACTAATCAGAAGCGCTATGTTATGTGCATTGCCATATACGGTACATTTGTGTATGGATATGCATATATTATGTGCGTGCATGGATGTACATGTGTGCGAGTGTAGGACATTTCCCCCCTGGACAAAACCCCCAGGACAAACCCCCGGACAAAACCCCCGGACAATTCCCCCCCAGGGTAGGACAATTCCCCCCCCTGTCGAACATATTGCGTGTAAGTGGTATTACTATAAAACGGCGGTCCTAAGTGTCCTAATTTGGATTGATGAAAAGATATCTTGCTAAATAGAAGCCGGATTGATAAAAATAAATTTTACTTAAATGGAAGCTGGATTGATGAAAATATTCTTGCCTAAATTGGAGCTGGATTGATGAAAATATTCTTGCCTAAATTGGAGCTGGATTGATGAAAATATTCTTGTTTAAATGGAAGCTGGATTGATGAAAATATTCTTGCTTAAATTGGAGCTGGATTGATGAAAATATTCTTGCTGAAATTGGAGCTGGATTGATGAAAATATTCTTGCTTAAATGGAAGCTGGATTGATGAAAATATTCTTGCTTAAATTGGAGCTGGATGGATCAAAATAATTGTTATTTAAATAGAAGTTGGATTAAACGCATTTTTGCCTAAATGGAAGCAAAGAGGGGGAATTGTCCGGGGGTTAATGTCCTAGGCTAAATCAGGGGGGGAATTGTCCGGGGGTTTGTCCGGGGGTTTTGTCCGGGGGTTTGTCCAGGGGGGAAATGTCCGCGCCCCCATGTGTGCAGTGGTGTATGCTAGTGAATATGTATTTACGAAAGCATTGATGGCATTGGTCAAGAAAGCATTGGAAATATTTTATATTTTCATTTGCGTATGAACATTTTGTGTATTACCCTCGGTATTTTTTAACATAATTGAAACCATAATGTTACATTACATAATTATACACTGCAACCTGAACCCGTCAACTGTATTATTACCGTTTTCAGGCAAAAATATATTAACCGTTGGACCCATTTTAAAGGTGTCTAATTAATAGAGATGACCCTGCAATTATAGACAAGTTGGCTAAGCCTTGGGATGTGAACGTTAAAAGCCTATTATTACAGAAGAGAGTGGAGTGGATCCGATTTGACCAGGGTCTATGAGACTATGACAACAGAGGCCGTTACCCTGAACACAAATTTGCTCGGTATATTACAGCACTTGCGAGCGATATTTACAGTGGAATACTGCCAACAAGTCAACATTTTCTTTACCCAAAACCTACCTCAGCCGCACCTATCCATCGTTTTACGCACTACACTATTATGCATGAGCTGCACAATGAAAGAATCTAAGGACCAGATCAACAAAATGGTGTTTGCAGATATTTTGTGTGAAATTAGAGGGTGTTGGGAGAAGGCACGATACGAAATGGTATTGAAAGAAAAAGGAGTTCTGAGAATGGGGGAAGACAATAGTGTGGAAATGGGGCAAAGATAGCAGGATGAAGAATAACGATAGACAATGAAAAACAGAGAGGGGGCCCTTTTTATCAAGAAGAATGATGGCCAGGTGAAGCAAGGTATCAGACGCAATCTAGTGATCCCTTGCGGCATTCCTCGAGACATGCCTTTAGTGGGCTCTATGTATGTACGTATGTACGTATGTATGTATGTATGTATGTATGTATGTATGTATGTATGTATGTATGTATGTATGTATGTATGTATGTATGTATGTATGTATGTATGTATGTATGTATGTATGTATGTATGTATGTATGTATGTATGTATGTATGTATGTATGCCTGTATGTATGTATGTATGTATGTATGTATGTATGTATGTATGTATGTATGTATGTATGTATGTATGTATGTATGTATGTATGTATGTATGTATGTATGTATGTATGTATGTATGTATGTATGTATGTATGTATGTATGTATGCATGCATTTATTTCCTTATTCATTGTTGCACTACGCTTTATATAGCGTATGAATTTAACTTCTTACAGGCTACCAAAGCTCTGTTCACCTAATCAACTCTCACCTGAAGATCAACTCTCACCTGAAGCTACCTGGTCATACCTTTCAACAGGTATACATTATTCTCAATTCAGGTGCAAAAGCTTGTCAGCGTGCTACAGTCGTTTTGTACTTTTCATACACAATCAAGATTTACGATGCAGTGACTCATAGTAAATTGCCTGACATGGGCTCATCTCAGGCCCTCTGGCGTTCACAAAAGACACTTGCTACTTCACAGAAGACTGGTCAAGCGTTAAATAAACTGTAGACCGGCTGATAGCCGTCACTCTTTGAGAGGGGTTGTTAACAATTGCGCAACATAAATCTTCTTTGTGCACATGGAGGGCGCGGTGGTGTAGTGGTGGCGTCGTTGCCTTGAAGCCGGATTGTTCGAGGTTCGAATCCATCTCGCCACGTATTAAAGGACCTTGGGCAAGTTCTTCACTCACAATTGCTCAGCGCTTCGGCGTGAAACTCCGATGCAGTGTCCGCTCTGCATTCTGGAGCGCCTCTGAGTAGGGAGAGCTTGAAGGGGCGCTATAACAAGTGCACATACAAACAATGGTTCCTGCGCGCGTCTCTTGCGCGTGAAATGTTGAAGTTATTTTTACAATAGACTGGAGCATGATTTGGAAATGCTTGCGTGTGTTTTATGATGACATCGCCTTTGTTTGTATGCGCCATTTGTATAGCGCCCCTTCAAGATCTATAGCCTACTCAGAGGCGCTCCAGACTACAGCGCGGACACTGAATCGGAGTTTCACGCAGAAGCGCTGAGCAATCGTGAGTTAATGACTTGCCCAAGGTCCCTACGATGAGGCTTGAGGTGGATTCGAACCTGAAACCCTTCGGCTGCAAAGCGACGAACATACCCACTACACCACCTCGTCTTTAATGCAGTTCAAAGGTTAAAGTGATTCACAGTTAACACACACACTCTATTATATATATTATATACACCGTGTCTCAAAAAAAACTGTGCAGAATTGTTTTTGTCAGAACTTCGTCAAATTTCCACCAATCTTAATAACTTTTGGTAGGTAGACGGCAAATTGGCTGAAATTTCATGTTATATATAAATTTTCCACCTCACCTAACTCATTTCACTGCACTACCTTGTTAAACACAAATGTACCAATTTTCATATAACGCATTGATTTTATTACCTGCAACAAATTATCTGACGGGCGAATTAGCACGCAGTAAAGTAAAATATGGTTTACTTAGCAGAGTATTTTAATAGCTACGACAGATCTGCTTAAAAGTGTTAGAATTGGTGCTCGAAATGTGCCCCGAATACACGGACACAAGCTCTTAGACGGCGACGCAACTGGCCGATAGCAGCATCAACGATCGACTGGTCAAAGCGCGCCCACTCGTCAAGCAGGAGCGTTTTGAGTTCGTCGACATTGGCTATTCAGGACCTGTAAACCTCCTGCAGCACACTCCATATGCTATAGTCGACTGGGTTAAGATCCAGTATATTCGGTGGCCAGTGTTGGAGAGATGAAGTCGGGCGTCTCTCGCTCCAGGAAAGAGACGGTGTCGCGCGCTTGATGCGTCGGGGCGCCATCCTGTTGAAATTACAATAAACTCGCCCTGGGATATCCGTCGTATGTCTGACGATATCTTCTGGGCAAGAAGTCTGTCGTGATAGTAGGCCTATACCCCATTCACTTTGACATCCGGCTCGATGTAATGGATTTCAGTGCAGCCAAGCTTCGAGACGTCGTTATATGAAAAATTGGCACATCTGTGTTTAACAAGGTAGTGCGGTGATATGAATCAGGTGAGGTGGAAAATTTATATATAACATAACATTTCAGCCACTTTGCCATCTACCTACCAAAAGTTTTTAAGATTGGTGGAAATTTGACGAAGTTCTGACAAAAACAATTCTGCACAGTTTTTTTGAGACACGGTGTATATATATACAGATAGACAGATAGACAGGCAAATGCGGACAGACAGAGATGAATAATAAATAGACAATTACTATAAACAAAAGGACAGAACGAGAGTAGACAGACTAGCAGACACACACACACACACACACGCACACACACACACACACACCACACACACACACACACACACACACACACACACACCACACACACACAACGATAGTTGCATTATGATGCACGGGTGCTTGCTTCAGTTGCTTGGTAGTGTGTAATTCAGTTTCAAACATGCTGGACCGTCTTCAAAGTCGTTTCTACATGTCGACTACATCTGCGCCTTCTATTGCCTCTAATCAGTACATTGACCGTACGCTGTCGCGGTGGGAATAGTAGACGCCCTCATAATTATGACAAGACTGAGGAAAATGAAGTGGCCCTCTATCGCTCCATGGAAGCCTCTAAAGGTTCGCTCAAAGTTTTTTGGTTTTTCCGCTGGTTATTATGACCCAAATATCTCCAAATGCGGACAAGACGGATATGAATTTAGAGACAAACAGACGGGCAAACAGGCAAACAGAAAGATAGACAAACAAAGCAGCAGATAATTTTAAAGATTCACCACACTTAACCGAAGTTCTATCAAATTCAAGTTGCGTACACCCAGTGGCGTAGCAAGGTTTTTGGGGGGCCTTGTGCAGGGCTTCGGTGGTGGGCCCCTTCATTACTTGAACCTCCTCGATTTCAAACAAAAAAGCTGTGCAAAAACGCCTGGCTCTTTTGCGATAGACTCTATTTGCATTATTTCGAAACCGAAAATTAAATAAAAATTAACTCGTTACAATTTTAATTATTTTCTCCGTTAGTCTTTATAATCATTTTCTATTTCTTCCGGCTACCAGAGAAAATTCAATTCAAGTACTTGACAAATTTATGAAAAAAATTTCTTCATCTATTGAAGTATGAATTATCATCATCAATTCATCATCCACGTAAATTCTGTCAAACATGTGGGTTAGTTGACTAAAAAAGAAACATTATAATAAATTGGTATAATGTGAAGTGTCTAAGTCTAAGAGAAGAAACCAAAAATTCCGAGTTGTAAAAAAGTTCACTTGGGCGAAATCCCTTGCGCAAAAATAATTAAGATGCCTTCGTTCCTGAATCCTTTGGTAATGCAGCTGGTATACCACCATCCGAAGCTCGTCAATATCCACCACCACCTCAGCACTGATCAGCACTGACAACGAAGACCGTAGCCAGGATTTGATTTAGGGAGGTGTTTACCAAAACATTTTGGGGACAAATTTTTGGCGACCGTTTTTTAAGTCATCACATACTTTTCATAGGATTTTTGCGCCTGAAAACTGTTCACCTCGGGGTAAAATGATCTAATTTCATGTTTTTTCCCTTCTAATATTGCGATCTTCTGCGGTTTCTGGACAGCCAGTATATAGGCCTACACGTTGCA
Source organism: Lumbricus terrestris (assembly GCA_949752735.1). Lineage (NCBI taxonomy): Eukaryota > Metazoa > Annelida > Clitellata > Crassiclitellata > Lumbricidae > Lumbricus > Lumbricus terrestris. The sequence goes on along the minus strand of OX457038.1, from coordinate 7,927,296 downwards.
CACTGTAATTCTTACAATAATGTGCTAGTAATGCAATATTTTTTTTACATTTTTCATTTGGGGGGTGTTCAAACTGTCAAACACCCCAAAACACCCCCTAGCTACGGCCTTGCTGACAAGTGACAACTACAATACATGTAGACTTGATTGCATTCTGAATATTCTGAATGTAAAAACTTTACTCTGACCACCAGGGCCCCTAGTGCAGTCTGCACAATCCATTGCAACGCCACCGCCGTACATGTAGACAGTAGATACATGTATAAACACATTCTGAATAATTCTTTAAAAAATTTACTCTGACCGCCGGGGGGCCCCTAAACACCGTGGGCCCTTGTGCACTGCACAAGCTGCACAACCTATTGCTACGCCACTGCGTACACCATTCACTTATAATGTTTCATATAGATGCATAAAATCGCGATATTCAATGTATGAAACCCTCTGTGTTCAACTGTCAGTTGCCTACCAAATTGGTAGACTTCGGTCCAGTGCAAAGTTGATGTAGAACGGGTCACGCATCTATGATTTTGTACGTTTTTGTAAACTCTTTGCGTGTTATCTATTTTTCAGCACAATGCTTTAAATGAAAAGCGGTGTCTAAATTGACACAATAAACCATAGCCTACGTCTTAGACTCAGCATAAACGTTACTGTTTCACATTAAATATTTCTGATATTATTTTATCCATCTTATAATAGCCGAAAATTTATCAGCGCGTCTCTTGATCAACGTTTCTCGCCAGTTTGCCGTATTTTTTTTATTCAATCTGCTGGTTAAACTCACAACATTTCGTTCGCTAGAGGCACTAGAGTACGTGCGGTAGGTGACCACTTTAATACTTTCCATGAAAAACCGGGGCAATTTTTAAAACTAACAATAATAATTGTAATTCCTTAGTTACACTTGTTACAGGAATAGATGCGCATGCAAGAGCCTGCCTCAATATAATAGGTTTACTATTAGACGGGCGAAAATTAAAATTGATTTAAGCCGATATAACACCAATAATCGTCGAAATGACGGCATCGTTAAATCGAAAGAAGGCGGCATCCAAATAGCACAAGAAATGAGCGGTGTGCAGTGGTTTATAATCTATCTTATCCAAATTGTCAATTTTTTTATAAATTTTTTTGCAGATTCTTTGAGAGATGAGGGCCATTTGTTTAGACCTGGCGGGCCATTTTGGCACGCAGGCCACGTGTTGGGAACCACTGCGTTAGAACATTTGAAATTCTCCAATTGAGTTTAATAAGACGCTTCTAGTATAGGAAATATTGATTATAAATAACTGTGGTGAACCCAAGATGTTAATGAACATAGAGATGTCGTCAAACGCAGTTCTATAATGTTCCTACTACAGTTGTGTCCGGCATAATTATTAAGCTTTCCTTTGTACGCGAAAATATAATGCTTTGTATGACGGCAAAATGTGTGTGTGTGTGTGTGCGTGCGTGTGCGTGCGTGTGCGTGCGTGTGTGTGTGTGTGTGTGTGTGTGTGTGTGTGTGTGTGTGTGTGTGTGTGTGTGTGTGTGTGTGTGTGTGTGTGTGTGTGTGTGTGTGTGTGTGTGTGTGTGTGTGTGTGTGTGTGTGTGTGTGTGTGTGTGTGTGTGTGTGTGTGTGTGTGTGTGTGTGTGTGTGTGTGTGTGTGTGTGTGTGTGTGTGTGTGTGTGTGTGTGTGTGTGTGTGTGTGTGTGTGTGTGTGTGTGTGTGTGTGTGTGTGTGTGTGTGTGTGTGTGTGTGTGTGTGTGTGTGTGTGTGTGTGTGTGTGTGTGTGTGTGTGTGTGTGTGTGTGTGTGTGTGTGTGTGTGTGTTCATCAAAGGCATTCGCAGGAATCACATAATCCCATTGATATAGTTGGACACCTCGTTTAAGTGGTTATTACAGTAATATTAGCATGAAGTTTTCCCAGATATTATTTTATGTACGGTGATCTATGTCGACTGGTGCCAAATGTCAAAATAATAATAATGTTTTATCTCTCCTTCATCCAGTCATCCTTCAGCCATTTGTTCATTCGTTCATTCATTCATTCGTTCATTCATTCATTCATTCATTCATTCATTCATCCGTTCATTCATATATTCATTCATTCATTCATTCATTCATTCATCCATGCATTAATTAATTAATTAATTAACTAATTCATTCATTCATTTGTTCGTTCACTCCGAGAACTTATATAGAGGCCTTCAAGTAACTTAGCCATGAGCGCTCCGGCATAACTACAGCTAAAGAAAAACACTTGAATGACTTAAAGCAAAATTTTATTCCTCATTCATTTGTTGCTTTTGATTAAAAACCTTGTTTATTAGTTATTACTGAATGCTGTCATTTTGGACCCTATTTTGGTATTTAACGTACATGTATTTCAGACGTGTACGCTGGTGGAATGAAGTTTAAACGAACGAACTATTTCGTCGAAAATGGATCAAGAGAAAAACATTCTGAAGCCACATTTCAGATCTCTATGGGATGGTCATGGCAATCGCCGTTATGCTCTTCGTTCGTGGGTATCCGATATCCAGAAACCCAG
>OX457038.1:7909758-7919758 GCA_949752735.1 Lumbricus terrestris | reverse complement strand
AGGAAGAGGAGGAAGAGAAAGAGGAGGAGGATGAGACGAGGAACGAGAAGAAAAAAGAAGAAATTGAAGAAGAAGAAGAAGAAGAAGAAGAAGAAGAAGAAGAAGAAGAAGAAGAAGAAGAAGAAGACGAAGAGGAGGAAGAAAAGGAAGAAGAAGAGGAAGAGGAAGAAGAGGAGGAGTAATAATAATAATAATAAGAAGATGATGAAGAAGAAGAAGAAGAAGAAGAAGATGATGATAATGAAGATGAAGAATATGAAGAAGAAGAAGAAGATGAAGATGAATAATATGAAGAAGAATATGAAGAAGAAGAAGATGAAGATCAAGAATATGAAGAAGAAGAAGATTAAGAACAAGAAGACGAAGAAGAAGAAGAAGAGGAGGAGGAGGAGGAGGAAGAAAAGGAAGATGGACAGGAAGATGGATACGAAGAGGAAGAAACAGAGGAAGAGTATTAGAAGGAGAAGGAGAGGCGAAGGAGGATGAAGAATGGGCCAGTCCTTTCTACTGTCGTGAACTGATTCCATCGCTGAAGTCGATAGGGCTACGAACACAAAAAACAATGTTCAAATCTTCTGGACATGCGGGCATGTGAACTGGATTTCATGTCCTGCAAAGATTATGAAATAACCTCAATCTATTCTTAGAAAGATGTGATAGGGTTGTTTACATCAAACACATGTCCTCAGCTATAGGACTTTGCAATTTGGTTTTGATTTTCAGCATCCTAGTACAGCCTGCCATACCATGTTGATATTGTGTAGGATATAATTAAAATTAGGTTACTACTGCGGTCGTATATTTTGTAAGATACTTATGATTTGTGCAAATCTTGTAGCCTACTATACTTCAATAATTATTAAATCTTGTACTACTAATTAGTTACAATTATTGTTAACTTGAACTAATGATAATGACCTTCTAGGAAACGCTCGAGTCGTTTCAGAACGAGAAACTATGTATAAAATATTAGTTTATATCGCTATCCGAGAAATCTGTCATTTACCATCATTGAATCCCCTTATGGAATTCTAAAGATAATCTCCCACCTACTTCCCACCTTAATACTAAAGAACCTTTATTATGCTCTAATACAACCATACCTTACCTATTGCAATTTCATTTGGTCTTCTACCTACCCTACCCATCTCTTAAAGTTAAACTTCTACAAAAAGCTATCTGTATTATTGCTAAGTCAGCGTACAACTCACATACTAAACCACTTTTTGATGACCTTAAGATTTTTGCTGTTGATCAAATCAGATGTACTCAAACTTGTGAATTCACGGTCAAGTATGCTCATAATAAATAATTATGTTACCTGCTGCGTTCCTATCATTCTTCATTCTTCACTCCAGTCTCATCAGCTTTTAACCCTCGGGCTACCAAGGGGGGGTGGTTGCCACCCTCCCCCTAGGTTTTTCGCAAATTTTTCGCGTTCCGTCTGGAATAAAATTTTGAAAAAATTGGTAGCTGTAGAGGGTTCATTGGGACACATTTTGAGCTAAAACTTTTGATGATGCCCCCTACCGTTCAAAAGTTACACCAGATATACCAAAGGTACCAGGGGGGGGGGTGGATACCACCCCCCCTAGAATATCGTCTGTAACTTTTCCGCCCCTTAATATTAAGAGACACAAATTATACCGTTCTATAGAGGGAATGTGGGGCTACATTTCCATGCTCATTGAGTTGTCTTTTGACAACCGGAAGTGCTCAAAATAAATTAAAATATATATAAAGGTGTTTTATTTTCATAAAATTGTCATGTTTTTACTAATATAACTTATCCATAATTTATTTATTAATATAAATAAATTATGCCATTCTGTAGAGGGCATTTAGGGCTATTTTTTAATACTAAATAATTTAAAATTTGATGACCGGAAGTGCTAAAAATAAATTAAAATGTATAAAAATGTTGGGTTTTTTTGCAACGCGAACCGATATGTGTGCGTAAACGTTTTTCAGCGGCTAAAAAGATGTTTTTTTGTTTTGATTTAACATAAAACAGACTTATTACTAGTTTTTATAGTTGAATATTGGACTTTATTATATGTAAACTACTTTTTATATATAAATCATGTATAAAACACACAGAATCTAATATATTTCCTATGCGTAAACATACATTTTGTGGAATCGACGGGTACCCATGGTAAAAAATTCATAATTTCGAGGGGCCTTCATATTTTCTAAACCTAAATATACCATTTTGTGCAGAAATGAATGCTGAATCAAATGGTGTATTACAAGTTATGATATCTCAAACCAAACCCCAAAATCCAGGGGGGGGTGGTAACCACCCCCCCCTTGGTAGTCAGTGTTACAAAAAAAGCTTGGTAGCCTGAGGGTTAATACCACAAGTAACCGTGTCTTCATGACATGCATTGTGCCAGTATGCCAGAACTAACACCCGTAAATTTGCCTTGCAGTACCAGGGTCCCCTAGTGTGGAATAAGCTATCCAGTGACATCCAAAATGTTCACAGTCTACCACAATTCAAAGGACCTAGCCTACATGCAACAGGTTGATTTTCTTAGCCTATTATGTATACGACACGAAGCGTAAGACTTGAGTACCTGGTATCCTATCCTCTGAGGTGTCTACAATGTAAGAACCCCGAGCTAGTCCTTCGCTTTCAGTGGATTCATTTTATTGCTGCTCGGTCAGCAGATGTGGCGTTATATAAGTGCTTAATAACAATAGTGACAACTTTCAATCAATCAATCAATCACAGTTTATACAGCGCCTCTTCAAGGTAGGCTATCTACTCAGAGGCGCTCCCGGCCGAGATCAAGCGAAAATGTGTGTATAATAATTTTGCGCGGGTAGACTATAATATTATTTGTCCAATTAACTTCAATTATAATAATTACATCCTCGAGTAAAATTCCATGAAATCCATTATTACACCTCTGCTCTCCTCAGAAAAGTGCTGCTACCACAATTCAAAGGACTTAGCCTACATGCAACAGATTGATTTTCTTAGCCTATTATGTATACGACACGAAGCGTAAGACTTGAGTATCCTATCCTCTGATCCTGCTGCTTTCCTATCATTCTTCACTCCAGTCTCATCAGCTTTTAATACCAGAAGTAACCGTGATAATCCAGGATAAAATTCAAAATGAAGTTAGTAGCGTAATATAGGGTAACAGTTAGACCAAATTATTGCAGCCAATTTTGAGCAATTTAAATAGATCTATACTGTCGGATCCAGTACAGAGACGATGTACTGTATTGTGGTCAACTTCGATTCCGTGGTAAGTTCTCCTTTCCCCTTCATTAGGCCATAAAGCACAAACTTGTTTGGTTCTCCTACTGCACACGCGATGGGGCAGGTACTTTTAGTCTGAAACAAGAAAAGGGTCACGGATCACACTAAGCTCACATAAATTATACATGTACGCGGGCAAATGCACGCACACTTGAATGGTATTATGAATGTCACTGGATAGCCCCCTAGTGTGGATATTCCACACTAGGGGGCTCTGATACAGTAAGGAAAATTTACGGGTGTTAGTTCTGGCATACTGGCACAATGCATGTCATGAAGACACGGTTACTTCTGGTATTAAAAGCTGATGAGACTGGAGTGAAGAATGATAGGAAAGCAGCAGGCAACATAATTATTTATTATAAGAGCATAATTGAACAGGAATTCACAAGTTTGAGCATACACTGTAGACACTACAGTTTAGTGGGTACATATGCAGTAACCGGTACACTATGATATAGGCTAACTGGCTAAGAGTATGCTCACATAATTATTATTAGGCCTACACATAATATTGGCCTATACCTTAGCATACACTTAGTCTACTATGCAGCTTTAATAAATACTTAAAAGGTGCTACATGTATATAAATTAAAACCCGGTATAAGGTGTATTCGTGTTTTGTGGTGGTTTCAGTGAAAGCCTTCTTGGCACAGGCGAAGGAGGACTTCAATTTGAAATGGGAAAATCCATCGCAGGTAGGAATTGTGGTCTCATGAATGGATGGACGGATCGATGTATTGTTAAATGGATTGATGGTGTGATGAATGGAATGGATTGATTGGCTGATTGATTGATGCCTAAGTGAATGGATGGACGCGGGCAGATGAGTGAATGGATTGACAAATGGATGGATGATACATGGTTAGATGGATAGATAGGTGCTTGGATGAATGGATCGATTGGTCTATCGACCAATGAATTAAAAAACCAAAGAATTATTTTATCAATTTCAGTTTTGCCTGAATGACCAACATATAAAAATAGTATGCGGAATCAACGTTGCTCTATCGGGTCTTTTTCATCGCTTCAAAACAAACCTGATGGTTCTTTGGCTGTCGGAACATCAGCTCAATGGAGAGCCATCCATGCAGATGGTGTCATTTATTGCAAAAGTCTCTGCTGCTTCACCACCACCACTACTACTACTACTACTACTACTACTACTACTACTACTACTACTACTACTACTACTACTACTACTACTACTACTACTACTACTACTACTACTACTACTACTATGATTGATATTATCACTGTTATTATCGACATCATTACAGAACACAGCTTGTCTTGATGACTTCGACCGCATTAAAACACTTGGAACGGGTTCGTTTGGTCGCGTCATGCTCGTTCAACACAAGTCGACTAAGGAATTCTTTGCGATGAAGATTCTAGACAAACAGAAGGTTCTATTGTTCACTCGATTCGCTCTATTTCAACATCCATCCTCCACACTGACGTCACTGCCTTAGCGTTTCTTGTTTCCTTCATCATCGTTGTCGTCGTCATCAATGCTACCATCAAATTTTAACATCATCAGCATTGTTATTATAGGCTATCACGATATCACCATTGTAAACATGATCATGATCATGGTCATGGTTGTGGCATTCATGATGTAGCTCAACATACTGAGGAAATGATGAACATAATCATCATCGTCAGATGTTGGAAAGCATTATTATGCATCATCAGTGATTAAACTAGAAAGCATAATCATCATCAGTGATTAAACTGCAAAGCATAATCATCATCAGTGATTAAACTGCAAAGCATAATCATCATCAGTGATTAAACTGCAAAGCATAATCATCATCAGTGATTAAACAGGAAAGCATAATCATCATCATGATTAAACCGGAAAACATAACCATCGTTAATGATTTAATTGTAAATACAATCATAACCAATGATCAAATGGGTAAAATAATCATCATTGATGAAGCTTAAAAGATATCCATCATCAGTGATGAAATTGGAAACATCACCATCAGTTAAAAAAGAGGAAACATCATCAGCATCATAAAAATTATGTCAATTATATCAACCGTCATCTTTGTCATCATTTAGTATTGCCGTAAACTGAGTTTAATCTGTGCTTTGGTTTTTAAACTTTTAAACTTATTTGTTTTTGTAGGTGGTGAAGCTTAAGCAAGTGGAACACACGCTGAATGAGAAAAGAATCCTCCAAGCCATCTCCTTTCCATTTCTCGTTGGCATGCAGTACAGTTTTAAGGTGCGTGTAATGAATACAGACTACACTTGTTAGGGTGTCGCTAGTCTTTCAGAATAGGGATTCTCAAAGCATCGCCCTGTAATTTATCCTATGGACAAATAAAATTGTCCAGCATTTTAGTCAATTAGATCAACATTTAGCGGTAGTTAAACCCCACTTGGATGCATCAGAGACCTTACTGGGAAGGATGTTGTTGATTGATTGCCTGTAATAATGGCAGTGAATCCAGGTGCTTGGTGTTCCTAAACTGACTGCTAGGAGGTCAACCGATGAAGCTCATGACCCAACAGTAGCCGCGCTGGAGCCTTGGGTAAGGGCTTGGCTTATGTAAGTAGGAAGCGTGCTCCAACTTGTGAAGTCAGCAGGTTTTATCGAGTATAAGCGAATGATAGACTTTTATTTCGGTATGAGGAAGAAGATGGTGGTGGATCCATAGGTTAGCAACAGCTAATGAAAATAGAGGCAAAGTTTTGTTGTGCCTATTATTACAGCCAGATATTCTGACAGTAGATGAGTAATCCTTTGAAAAATACTACAAATAGCATCTTGATGTATGGTAAAAAAGGTAGCCAATTCGTGCATGTATTTACGTTGGTACCTGTAAATGCATGTTTCTTTCTGTGAATTTAGTATATCAGTCAATCAATCAATCAATCATAATTTGTATAGCGGCCCTTAAAGGTACCTACTCAGAGGCGCTCCCGGGCCGTCCCGGCCGAGATAAACAGTTTGTGAAATTGAGAACAGCTTGGGAGGTGTGCATAGTCAAGGGAAGTCCATTCCAGGTTGCTGGACCAACAGCAGAGAACATTGTTGCAGAGCGAGTGAAAGGAACCATTAAGTCGCCATGGACAGCAGAGCGCAGTGCGCGGCGGCCTATGTAAGTGGAAAGGGGGAGGCAAAGCTCACACAGATAAGAGGGTGCATGCATGTATAATTATATGTACGTAGTTAAATATGTACGAATATGTATAATTATGCATTTATATGCATAGCTGCAAATAATTTTAAATGACTACTTTTGCATGTGCACAATATGTAAACTGCCCTATTAGTCTAATGGACTAAGTGACAAACTTCCATTAACCATGTTTCTGGTGCCATTTGCCTTCATCGATTTTTGTTGAATCCTTGAAGCGTAGACCTTATAATTATTGTGTTTCAGTTTTAGGATCCCGGTTATTCTTGCTCTGTATTTGCATGACCTAGCCTACTTCCGTGGAATTATCTACTGTTTATTTGACCTAATTTCTTAGATTAATTATAGGCCTACTTCTCTGATCTAGTTCAACAGGTTTTATTCTCTACGGAAGAATTTTCGGTGCCTTTTTCAATGAGCACATAATATTTTTATACCGTGTTTTACCTGTAGCGTAATTTACCAAAATACACGATTACATGACTTAATTTTTTTACTAGGATCTGATTTTACAAGGGCACTATTTTTTAAACCCAGTTTCACGAACTCCGCAGCCTTGACCTAATTTTACAGATACTTTTTCCATTGTGCCAATTTGCAGATCACTAGATATTTGACCCAAGAATTATTTCGGCTGCACTATATCACGATAGGAGAAAAACGAACCCGTACTGCTCGTGTATGAAGAAGAGTAGGATACTCTAATAAATCGGTCACCGTATTAATAATCAATCGATCAATCAATCAATATATCGATTGATCGATCGATCGATCAATCAATGAACCAATCAGTCAACCATTTATTCAATCAAATCAATCATCAATCGGTAAGTATAACTGCGAGGTCGTTGCTCTGTTACGTTGATTGCAGGATAATTCCAATCTTTACATGGTGCTAGAGTTCGTTACTGGAGGAGAGATGTTTTCTCATCTAAGAAGAATCGGAAGATTTAGGTCAGCATCTGACTTCACAGTTTCAGCCTCAGGCTTTGTAATTGTATGTTTGTAAATGCTATGTGTGTAGGCCTACATCATGTGTATGTGTTTTCATCGTTGTGTTCCACTTAGCCTATGCATCAATTCTTGGAGCATAACTCCCATATGTGATTATTAACAGAATTTATTGATTATTAACAGAATTTAATTAAAAATGTATTAAATAATTTAGTTGTGATATTTTTCATCACAATTTATTTCCCAACCATTTACTAGGTAGCACCAAGTTTCTGTGTCATGCTTCAAGTTATAATAACTGGTATACAAAGACCCTTGTTTCATCTCGTGGTCAATGTAAGTAAATTAAACCATATAGCTTAGCAGACCTAGAGTTTTAAAGTTATTACTGGATGATAGGGTTTCTATTGGAGAGAAGAAAATTTAAGTTTAGCTGTACATTCCAGTCAGTCAGTCAGTCGGTAAGCCAGTCAGTCATTCTGTTAGTCGGCTATTCAGTGAGAGTGAGTGAGTGTCAGTCAGTCAGTCAGTCAGTCAGTCAGTCAGTCAGTCAGTCAGTCAGTCAGTCTATCAATCAATCAAGCATCTTGTATTGAGCGTCTAGATATACTACCTTAAACATAATGTCACACTGTGGCATTGCACATTAATTATTACACGCTATAGCTTTCGTTGCTGTTCTGTTTCACGTTGTAGTGAACCTCATTCGCGATTCTACGCCGCTCAGATCGTTCTGGCGTTTGAATATCTCCACTCACTCGATCTCATCTACCGCGACTTAAAGCCAGAGAATCTACTCATTGACTCGCAGGGTTACCTCAAGGTAATACCCACCACTCTCATAATATAGTCTATCATACGCAACACATGATAGAAATTGTAATGTTTGAATCAACGAATAGTTATTGTTACGTGGCGCAGCAATCGCGGTGACATGCAATGCTCACAAGTCGCTTGTTATGCATTGTAGGTGACAGATTTCGGATTTGCTAAACGCGTTAAAGGCAGAACCTGGACGCTTTGTGGCACTCCAGAATACCTGGCTCCAGAGATTATTCTAAGCAAGGTAGGAGCAATGATTGCTGTGATTGAAATGTATCGATCTGATTGAGATCGATTGCGATAAATTATTGAGTAATTCCTTTGATTTCATTCATTCATTCATTCATTCATTCATTCATTCATACATTGGTTCATTCACTCACTCATTCATTCATTCATTCATTCATTCATTCATTCATTCATTCATTCATTCATTCATTCATTCATTCATTCGTTTGTTCGTTCATTCGTTCGTTCGTTCGTTCGTTCATTCATCCGTCCATCCATCCATCCATCCATCTATCCATCCATCCATCAAACCATCCATCCATCCATCCATCCATCCATCCATCCATCCATCCATCCATCCATCCATCCATCCATCCATCCATCCATCCATCCATCCATCCATCCATCCATCCATCCATCCATCCATCCATCCATCCATCCATCCATCCATCCATCCATCCATCCATCCATCCATGCATTCATTCATTCATTCATTCATTCATTCATTCATTCATTCATTCAATCAATCAATCGATCATTCATTCACACATTCATTCATTCATTCGTTCACTCGTTCCCTTCGTTCGTTCATTCATGTTATACCGTTCCTATATTGGGGACGCTAGGCACAAGTAGCCTACACCGTGAGCTTGAAGGCCATAATAGGCGACTATCTTTATGCTCTGTCAGTCTTCTGTATATCTGTCTGTCTGTCAGTCCGTCCATATTTCCGCCTGTCTGTCTATAATTATGTGTCTATCTGTTTGCTAGTTTTCTGTCCTCTCTGATGTCTTCATTTGATTCTCGCGTCTGTGTCTCTATCCGGATGCGTCTGTCTGCACGTCTATCTGTCTGCCATGATGCTTCCGTATGTCTGCGTGTATCTGTCTGCTATGATGCTTCCGTATGTCTGCGTGTATCTGTCTGCCATGATGCTTCCGTATGTCTGCGTGTATCTGTCTGCTATGATGTTTCCGTATGTCTGCGTGTATCTGTCTGCTATGATGCTTCCGTATGTCTGCGTGTATCTGTCTGCTATGATGCTTCCGTATGTCTGCGTGTATCTGTCTGCTATGATGCTTCCGTATGTCTGCGTGTATCTGTCTGTTATGATGCTTCCGTATGTCTGCGTGTATCTGTCTGCTATGATGCTTCCGTATGTCTGCGTGTATCTGTCTGCTATGATGCTTCCGTATGTCTGCGTGTATCTGTCTGCTATGATGCTTCCGTATGTCTGCGTGTATCTGTCTGCTATGATGCTTCCGTATGTCTGCGTGTATCTGTCTGTTATGATGCTTCCGTATGTCTGCGTGTATCTGTCTGCTATGATGCTTCCGTATGTCTGCGTGTATCTGTCTGCTATGATGCTTCCGTATGTCTGCGTGTATCTGTCTGCTATGATGCTTCCGTATGTCTGCGTGTATCTGTCTGCTATGATGCTTCCGTATGTCTGCGTGTATCTGTCTGCTATGATGTTTCCGTATGTCTGCGTGTATCTGTCTGTTATGATGCTTCCGTATGTCTGCGTGTATCTGTCTGCTATGATGCTTCCGTATGT